>CAUYSK010051483.1:0-15689 GCA_963575035.1 Avahi laniger | reverse complement strand
GCTCAGGCATTCGAAACCAGTCTGAGCAAGAGCGAGACCCCGTCTCTACTAAAATTAGAAAGAAATTAATTGGACAACTAAAAATATAAGAAAAAAAAATTAGCCGGGCATGGTGGCGCATGCCTGTAGTCCCAGCTACTTGGGAGGCTGAGGCAGGAGGATCGCTTGAGCCCAGGAGTCTGAGGTTGCTGTGAGCTAGGCTGACGCCAGGGCACTCACTCTAGCCAGGGCAACAGAGTGAGACTCTGTCTCAAAAGAATAAATAAATAAATAAATAAATAAAATAAAAAATACTCAATAACATGAAAAAATAGAAAAGAAAAATCAAATATACCCAAGGACATGATCCTCCAATGCAATGGTCTCTAAACAGTCTTGGTTATGTACCCATCTCAGTTTTTTAAATGAACACATAGTCTATATTTAATTATATACTTGTACCACTATAATAATATACCCTGTGTATTATGAAATTACACAAAATAGAAATTAAGAATTATTAGATAAAGGTAAAGAAAAGTTTTTTAAAATGATTTTTATTCTTCAGAGGGCCCAAAACGTTTTGCTGTCACTTGGTATGTATGTTTTAAAAAAAAAGAAATCCCAGGGTCACACTTTGCAACTCAGTGTGCCAAAGGTTTAGTTTATGCTTAATACGTGATCTTAAAACTGCCTTGATGTGAAAGTTGACTCGGAAGGATGGGCTGATGCCATAACTGTGCATCATTGGCATGCTGAGTAAATCAGGACACTCATTCTTTTAATACCACCGTGAACTAAGCAGTCATTTTTATTGAATTACGCTTTTGAATTTCTGTCCCCCCTGAGATTTATCATTTATTCTTACATAGCAATCAGAAGGTATTGCATTATATTTGTGTATTTTATTTTATAAGATAAGTTCAAAATCCATATAAATTGTTAATTTGGAAGATTTCTATGCAGATTAGAAAATTCTGAATTCATGGTTTTGAATGTATAGATGTGAGCTAAACGTTCACATATAAGCAATATAAATCATAAATAACATGTTTAGAGCACTTTTAATGAACAATTATATAATAATGAAGACATTTTCAAACATCATTTTTAAAATGTTCTCTTTTCTTCTGAAAGATTATTTCCGGTGGAAAGAGGGCTGAACAGGCAGAACACAGCGGGGTTTCAGGGCAGTGAAATGACTCTGTGTGATACAACAGTGGTGGACCATGTCATACATTGTCCAAACCCATGGTGTGTGCAACACCACGAGTGAACCTGAATGTAAATTGTGCATTCTGAGTCGCAATGAAGTGTCAATGTAGGTTCGTCAGTTGTAACACATGTGCCACTCTGGTGGGGGTTTCCATAGTGGGAGAGGTTGTACATCTGTGGGGACGGGGGTTATATGGGAACACTTGTACTTTCCACTCCACTTTGCTGTGAACTAAAACTGCTCTAAAAAATAAAGCCTATTAAAATAATTTTTTTAAAAAGTGATTTCTCACTCGTTGTTTAAAACATCTCCTTTAGCTTAAGGGGACAGATTTAGTGTGTCTAATACTGCATAGGGCAGTAGAGTCTAGTAGTTAAGAATAAACCCTCTAGTAAGACCCCAGTGCTGAATTATCAGCTGTGCAACCTTGGACAGATTACTTAACTTCTCTGTGGCTTGGTTTTCCCATCTATAAAATGAGAATGGTAATAATCTCTTTCTCAAGACGTTGCTTTGAGGATTAAATGAGTTAATTCAGTACATGCAAAATACGCAGTGCACAAGGAATGATCCTTAAGTGTACCTATTCTAATTGTTTAAAAAAATATTCTCTAGACACCGTGTTTCTGAAATTCAATTATTACAGGAAAGATCAGTAAATTTGGAACCTTTGCCTTTCTGTAAATAGAAGAGTGCGTGATTTGTTTTTCAGTTTTACATCTCTTTTACATACTGTCTACAAGTTAACCAGGGAACTCTGCATGATACAAAAGATGTTCATGGTGACAGCCCAGCTCATGTTGAAATGTTGCAGAGATCATCCCAAATCCACCAAGCTGGGCTCAAGCCTTCTCCAAACCCCTCCACGTTGTAGAATCCCAACTTGCTGTGTTCCGTTTGTGACGGGGGGCTGTCTGTCACACAGAACAAGCGAGGGCACCAGTTCCAACAATCTCTTTATTAAATAACCATTTTTCCTTTTTTAAAAAAGGTATAAATGACCATAAATAGAAATGATGATGTTTTTCTTCTCATACTCTGCTTACCCCACGCTGGAAGCCACTGCCCAGCAGAGGTTAGGGGGAGTTAAACTAATGTGCCTGAAACTGCACCTCCGCCTGCAGCCTAGACAAGATCGCCATCTTTATTTTCCGTTTTCACCTAGTTTCACAGGAAATTTGTATAGAGAAAGGGAAAAAAGTATCATTATCCTTAACAACAAATGATAGTAGTTATAAGAAAATGTGAACCTTAACGTATAAAGATAAGGAAACATTGGAATGGCCGGCCTGCCTGAGGTGTTTCACCGTTTTGTTTTGTTTTTCTCTTTCACCCAACAGTGGGATCTTTCTGTGCTTGCACGAGTTCTAACAATAACACCTACTGGTGTTTGCGTACAGTTAATGAGACGCATAATTTTCTTTTCTGTGAGTTTGCTACTGGCTTTTTGGAGTATTTTGATATGAATACAGATCCTTATCAGGTAAGACAATATGAGTTCATTTTATGAAGGCTGTTGAAAATAGGGTAACCAGAACATGAGATTAAATAGACTGTCCTCTCTTCATTCACAGCTCACAAATACAGTGCACACGGTAGAGCGGGGCATTTTGAATCAGCTACACGTACAGCTGATGGAGCTCAGAAGTTGTCAAGGGTATAAACAGTGCAACCCAAGACCTAAGAACCTTGAAGTTGGTAAGGACAAAAAGATTATTTTTTCATATTACATAAAAAATTCTTTGTGTTACCAAGTTTTCTGCCTTGGAAACATTTATATGCACAGAAACACCCTGGAAACATTTATATGCATAGAAACATATAGTTCCGGATACTTAGAGGGGAAACTTTCCAGGCAATTCCAAACATAATTTGATCTCTAAGTTTAGCTCTGGGTACATTAATGAAAAACTTAATCCACCAAAACATTTGGTGAGCATTTCCTTCCAATCTCTCGCACAGATCTATTCTATTAGTAAACCTTGATTCCTGATAGAAGCATCTTTTGGAAGATGAGATGAAAGCTTTGGGGATTAATTTGTTATTGCTGTCAACAGTCATAAGATATACTTTAAGTAAACCGGGATATCCTCTTTTCTTTTTAAGAGAACTTAGATGGAAACACACAATGTTCTATTTCTGCTTGTCCCAAGTGGGAGCTCCCCAAGTTGGATCCCTGCCCATAACACAGTGAATTACATTTCTTTTGCCAGTATTTCCCATCTGAAACTAGAGATATTTGAGCAGTTCATTAACTTGGGATCTAAAAGTATAAGAGGGTCTGTATACAATCAGCCAGATGTTCCTTCCCTGCTCTGCAATATTAAACTAACTTATTCCTCCTTTTGGTTCGTGGGGACACAATTCTTTTCAATGTCAGCCCCAGCTCTTTCCTGGTTAATGAGAATACTCATTTTCTCCTCATAATTTCTGTAGAAATTTAAATACCAGCTGTCCCTGCAAGGAAGGACATAGAACTAAAGCTGGCAAGGGCACGGGCATTGGCATGCCAGCCCCAAAAGGGTGAAGAGCTGGACTCACAGGCATTCAGGAAAAGTTTGCGGGAGTTTTTTGTTACATAGCTGAGTTTTCTCGGTGTCTGTAACAGCCTGTGTCTCCGTGGGTCAGGCGCAGAGCCTGCGTCACCAGCAGGAAGAGTGAGCGGCTCTCTGAGTCATGCAACGTGAAGGGAGAAAGGATGGATCCTCATCCCAAAATGATCCGCATCAGTGCCTGTCATTTCCTCCACTGTAGGCTCAGAAAGGCTTTTGAGCTCTGAGAGTCCCATAAGAAACTATAAATCCTGTGAGAGAGGTCACATCTCAGCTCTCAGTCAACACTTAGTGGAATTAGCACTTAGTGGAATTAGTTGCCAGTCAAGAGAGGACTGCACTTGCAAAATAGGTCTTTTGGTCACTGACCCCACTCAACTCAAATCTTTTCAAATATCCTGCTTATCTGTTGACCTGTTCCTCAAATCTTATAAAAAATGAAAGGAAGAAAGAAAGAAAGAAACCACAAAGACGTGGAATCTAAACCAATCATTAGAGGCACTAGAAATATTACACCCAGATACTTCTCCCCTAAAGAACATAGCATTGTTACTGGTGATGACATAACAGCTCTACTTAGTGAAATCTGATAGAGTCTCTTAGTGGTAACGTGACACACCAGGTGGAGCCAGTTACGCTGTTACACTTCAAGTAGTGCTCTCCACCTTCTAGAATGTTCCTAAGGGAGGTTATTATTGGCCCATTTGTTCAAGTGTTTTGTCTAAAAATAACAGAAATTTAACTTTTACGGAGAATTACATGCACTTCTGGAAGTATTTTTCTCACTGGTTTTAAGTGGGCTCTCCCACATGTCTCATCATACCCTTTTTTCATATGAACTCTTACATATTTTTTATCTTAAACCTTTTCATGTATAGCCTTCAATCTTCATGTTGAACTTGTCTAATAGAAAATCTCTGTTGGGCTTCAGCACTGTCTGTATTTAACACGATGTGTTTCTTTCTAGGATTTAGATGTTGTGCATGGAAAACTGTATAGTGAATGGTTTTGTGAGTTCTAAAGCTAACATAAATTGCTCTTGTATTTTCCTATATCAGGAAATAAAGATGGAGGAAGCTATGACCTACACAGGTATTCACACTTTTTTATTCTCCTCGGCAGCTTCTTCCCCCAATAATTGCATGATCCAGTCATTTCGACTAATTTCTGTTTCTTACCATGTTGCACAGAGCACATCTTGGGGTGCATGCTTGTTCTAACAGCATTCTCCACCATATTTTGCCATCAGTCACAGATCTGTCATTTTGCTTTTAAATCAGCTCACTGTCCCATCGAGATGTCTCAGAGCATTTACTCACTCCCATGCTTGTTTGCTTGTTGGATGATGCTTCTAAGCATGGAACGATGTGAAGGGAAAAACCACAGTGGCCTTTGGGAGCCCTGGGAGAGGGTGGGAGATTTATTTTCTTTGTGGTGCTTACGCACTGATTTGGTGGAGAGGCTTCACAGAAACGGGGCGGAGATTTTTATGAAATACAACATCCAAGACACAAAAGGACTAATGAGAATTTTAAGAGCATTCTGAAGCCAAAGTTGAAGGAAACAGAAAGAATGTCCTTGTGGATGGTCATTAATTAACTTTGGTGGTGAAAAGCAGCATCCAGATATAAGATTCGCAAGGCTCTGCCGTGTGGTGGTGGATAAAGAGAAGGTGCTAGGGGCTGGGGACAGGCCATTGGGATTGTCAGGACACTCAGAAAGGTCTCAGCATAGCTGAGATAACAGTGCCTGGCACACAAAAACAACCCTCATCCATCCCTCCTACCTCCCTGTGCTTTGGAGGAGGGACCCAGACACCTGGCGGCCACATCACTTGCTCACCTGGCAACGTCAGCCATTGCTAATTTTCCACTCCAAGCACAGACCTTGGGCGAGTCTGTTGGAAACATGCCACGTGAGGCGGGTGGGGACTGTCCTTACCACCTCTACTGAGGGAAAACTCAGGCACTGTTGTGTTAACTGGTAGCCTAGCTAATGAATTCGCCTGGGAGAAGAACGTCCCTCACAGAAACATGGACTCCATTGGTGCCATCCATGTTAATATCTTCTCAGAGGCACAAGAGAATCCTGTAGTTCCAGGGCACCCTGTTCAGCCCACCACCATTCCCTGCAGCCTCCAAAGCTGTGGTCTCAGAGTCCCGCTAAATGACAGCAGGACAGGTGGTGGGGAAGACGTAAACAAACAAAGGAAGCTGGACTTTCGAGGGTATTTTATAACCATTTATACATCTCTTCTTTTTTCTCTCTTCTCTCCTGTTTTTCTTGTTTCCTTTCTTCGATCTGCCCCCACCAACCCCAGCACACATAAAGCAAGGCAGAAGAACCCACTCTTAAGCGGGTATCCCCTGGGGTCTGGGCTGACGAGGTAATATCCTATACACTAAGACTCTCTTGCCTGCTTCCCATGGTCCACATTAAGACATTTCCAAAGTGCAACGTTATAAATGGGCCTAACACTAAATATTGACTTTACAGTTGATTTACGATGCTCTCGACTTACAGCTAAGGGATTGCCAGTCTAGTGCCCTTTTACTTTCACCATGAAAGAGGAGAAAGGGTATTCACGGGTTACGACAAGCCTGGTCAGCGCTGACTCAGAGTGATTCTCCAGGCAGTCATCCCTGGACAACTTTGAAATGAAGAATGTTTAGCTCCACTTCGGGGGGAATTGAATGACATGCATCTCTCCCCTTCTCTGACACCACCACTCAACGGGCCAAATAATCGTTTGTTTCTGAGCTTACTTTGGTACAGACTTGGCAACTTTAGTTGTTGAGAGCACATGTGCAGGGGTGACATCGTGTAACCTGCTGCTTTTTTCTTCTAAGCTCCTTACCGGAGGTCCGATCTGAGGATACTTTATAACTCAAAATAACTGGCATTTTCAGACTTTGCCATTTCATAATCCATAAGGCAAGCCATCTTTCAGTGGATATCCATGTTATCGTAGACAGGAAATCTTGGCACAGGGTCACTGAGAGAACATCTGCCTAGTCACACCTGGGGACTCACTGGACACCCAAATGCAATTTGATGTGGCCTTACCTGCTCACGGGATCTCGTAGGATTGAATGGGGACCGTAGGGACAGAACTGTGGGAAAACTACTGTCTCCCGATGGTGTCGCCAGTACAAAGCCCTCCGTCGATGGCACCACTTGAGGGGTTTCAGAACCTTAATTCTTTCAAATTTTAATGGTGTTAGAAAACTAATTAAGATGTACTTTTAATCATGAAATTTGATTACAAAAAAGACGTGAGATAAATAACAACCAGACCTGAAGAATTCAAAATTTGAAAATTCAATGGAGCATTTTAGAAAATTTATCTTGTACAAGATGAACTAAATAAGTACTTTTAAACTGCCTTCTTTTAGGTGTATTTTCCAAAATTAATCTTCAGCATTATTTGGAAAGGATCTTCAAAAAACGAGTTTGTTCTCTGTTCAATTTCTTCTCTTTCTTTCTTTTTTTTTTAATGCTGTTCCCTGTGCACAAGGCAGGAGCAGCTGCAATGCTCTGCTTACTCACACTGGTCATTTTCCAATTAAGGCAAGCTCAGAGCAAGGGCACAGCTCAGAGAGAGGCACCAATGACTCAGGAAGTAATTTTTGGCTGGATTTGAAAGCGATAGCTTCTAACTGTCTGTGTTGCAAACTAGAGAAGGATCAACAGGTTAATGGGGTGTTTACTTTTCCCACTGCATGTGAAAGCTAATGATACTACCCTTTGATGTCCAAAAAGAGCTCCTGGCAGCCGTGGCCAGGTGTCCAGTGGCCATGTGGGGCAGTCAGTCAGGTGCTGGCAGCCTTCCCCTGGCAGGGCTGCTTCCTGCTGGCTGGCAGACCACCGAGCTCCACTCTCAGCAACCACGCTCCGTCCACATTGCTTTCGCGCGCTTGTTTTGATTCATCTCCTCCATAGCGACAGTGTGTGCCCGAGATAGTCGTGGGTGACACAGCTGTGTGTCAGTGGCTGTACAGCACTGCGGTCATGGGTGTGGATGTCAGAGCCAGACTGCTCTGAGTTCAAATCCCAGCCTCGCTGGTAAGCATGCTTAGAACTGAGTCTGGTGGGTAGCAAACCCCAATAAGTGGTAGATAGTATTGGTAAAATATAATACGGGATACAGAACATTTACGTGGATGGAACAGTATGTGAAAGGGAATAGTAAGTGACACAGATTCCAAAGAACGTTAACATATTTTATAAGAGACAAAAAGGTCTTCATCAGCACCACCATGTCTCCATTAGCAGTCATCAGCAACCAAGAGCTGGACACTCAAGTGCATTTTCTGAACTGAACCTCTTGAGATGAGAAGAAAACACCAGACCCTCACTGCCCTGCCCTACGTTGCTCTAACGAAGCTTCCCTGCTTCTCCTCTCTCTGTCACATCTCAGGGACTCCTTCTTATTTTCAAGCTGCCTTGCTAGCACTATCGGACTTTTTTGCTTTAGGTGCTCAAACAAGAGATGGGGCAAGGTCAGGGTTTGGGGTAAAAGGGGCTGGAGGTGAGGCCGGTCTCCTAAGGCAATGAGGAGACTTGGGGTCAAGGTTGCTAGGGTGTAGGTCAGAGCCAGGGCCACTGGGTGAGGCTGTGGGTTTGCCCCCTGCACAGAGGTGTGTCGTGGAGGGACAAGAAGGCACTGACATCCAGCCACAGCTCTGCTGGGCGCACCGTGAGAACTGGGTGGGGGTGGGGTGACAACGGTGGCCACTCTGGTCATGGGTAAAGTCAAACGTGGGTTGGTCTAAGCTCTCAGAGAATGTTCATCCTTTTTTCTTACTCATCCAATAGTGATTCTACTCCAAGTTCCTTGTTTTGTGGGCTGTAGAAGAAGAAATTCAACACAGCATTTGCAGAGCTCCTTAAGATCCTTCCCAAACTGAAGAATGAAATTTACTTTGGTCGGTTTCAGTATTTAGGGGGAAAATGATAAGGAAAAATTCCTCCTTATTTGGCCATTTGACAAATAAATGAAGACAGAAGGGATCTAAATGACCATCTGTATGCAAGGCACTGCCTTCGAGGAGAGTTCAGCCAAGTGTGATGGTTACAACGCACAGTGCAAAGTGCCGGGGCAGGGAATACCTAGCTCCATACAAGCAGTGGGAGGGCCCAACCCAACCCCAAGGAATTGAAAGAAACTTCCCAAGGAGGTAGCATTTATGCGACATCCTGAAGGTGACATTGGGGTGATCCAGACACAGGAGGGTAAGGAAGTCAGTCCAGAGAAGAGAAAGCTCACGCGAAGGAGAGGTTTGTGGGGGGTGATGATGAGTTCAGTGAGTCTAAGGAAACGAGGAGAGAGGGATGAACTGAAGAGGTAGCCAAAGCCTATCTTATGAAGAGCGTTATATGTAGCGTGACAGTATAATTCATCTTCCACACAGGGATGTTTTTGACCATGGGTAGGAGTACTAAAAAATAATTAAAATTATATAAATTTTGATATGTGTATTTATTGGCCAATGAATTCATCACTGGATCTATAAAATGGTTGTGTTTAAAACTATCTTGTTAAACTAAAATTTCAAAAATTGTGGACAGATGCTAAACCGAACAGGATGCCAGTACAAGAGACAGAAATTGGGACTGTCCTAGGCAAACCAGAAAATTTGAGCACCCTAGTCTTAGGGCACATCAAAGAGTTTTAAATGCAATAGGGAGAAATTCAAGAGTGTGAAACTGGGAGAAATAATATGAGAGGACTTGGGTTGATCAGATTAAGTGACATAAGTAACACTTATGAGAACAGTTTTGTGGGTCAGATTGGGTTCAAGTTCTAGCTCCACTGCTTCCCAATTCGGGGACCATTTGCTAACAGGATTGCATAATTTACTATGTTCGGGCACTCTGCTGAGTGCTTACGTATATTAACTCATTTAACTCTCACTCTAACTTTGTGAGGTCAGTACTGTTATTATCCCCATTTCACAGATGAGGAAATTCAATCACAGAGTGACTGAGTACCTTTCCCAAGATTATACCGCTGATAAGCGACGAAATTCAGACCCAGGGAGTCTGGTTCTAGGATGTGCTGTTCATCTCTGCACTATACTGATTATCTTGGATGATTCATTTAACCTCTCTTATTGTGACTTAATTTTCTCATCTGTAAAAAGATGATAGTAATACATACACATATTAATACATAAGGATTACATGAGATGATACTTGGAAAGTAAGCCCTGAATTAATGTTAGTCTATGATTGATATTTGATTATAAATTTGAATAGTGAGAGAGAAATTATATCAAAAAGCCCTGGAATTTTGAAGGACATTTACCTTCATGTTAATAGATGATAGAATTAGCAGTTTTTATAATCAGTTAAGTATTAAGAAAGTTCTGTGCATTTAACAATAAGCCAGTATATTATTTTCATCAGCCATTGACTGCACAGTTATTCATCTAGAGATAAGTGATACATCTTATATTTATTTCTGTTTCTGTGCTGCCTTCATAGTTGAACATTTGTTACCTTTTATTTATAAAATAAACAGCTGTTGCAATTCATCAGTGAAATTATGTAGATTAGAAATGTATAGTCTTCTATGCCTAGCAAATGCCCTTAAATAGGTATTTACGATTGCCTTTTGGATACTACGCAGGACACCAAAATCAGAATCTCTGAAATTTCAGAGCCTACATCAAATTCCATCTCAAGCTAAAACATGTTATGTTTCAAGCAGCATGAAAATCGCCCATGATTTCGTCCCAAATGTTGGAAACCCTGTGCCTTCAGAAAAATCCAGGCGAGCACAGAAAAACATGGAAGGGCTTAGAAGAAAGGAACGGACATATTAGTGCAGATGCTCTGTTCAGGCTCTTTCCATTTTGAAGATTAAATTCGTACCATGAGGACTGACCCTTAGGAGGGAATAGCTGTGTTAATTGAAATCTATCCAGCCAGTGAGCAACAAGCAACTATGATGCCTAATGATTCTCTGGTTGACCCATTACTTGCTTCTTGAAACCATAGACATCTAGCCAAGTGAAATGCGGTGTTCGCTGCTGAGCACAGGTACCCATACTGATGTGGACTCAGATCCTCGCTGTGTTGGAGGTCCTCACACGGTTTGAGGAGACCCAGAGGAAGGGCAGGCAAGGCCCAGTGGTGGGGATGGTGCTTAAATTTAATCTTGAAGGCTGAGCGCCAACCGGGATGGTGAGAAGGAACACACCTTGCAGGAATAAATAACAAGCACTGAGCAAGGAGAGACCCTGGTACTTTTAGGAAATTGTATTTGTTCCAAGGGCTGGTGCAGGGGCCAGCGAGGCTGCAGGAGTCATCCTGAACCCGTAGAAACAATCCTTTCTGCTTCTTATGACACCGTTAGCACATGATCATTACAACACTGCTCCAGGAAGAGCTAAAATTCCAGGCACGCACGATCTCTAAGTGACCTTCTGTAGAATATGGCATGATGTAATTGCAATTACATAGTTATGTTTTTCAAAGTAAGTAAGTGTCATCTGGAAAGAAATGTGACAGCTTCAGAACCACAGATGTTCTTGAATTTCTCTTAGTAGTTTCATAACTTTTCTGTTGCTGGGATTGGGTGAGAAATACCAGTAACTTGAAAGCATCTATGTTGATTCCAAAAATTCACTTTTTAGAACAAACCTATCTCTACCTTTCTTCCCTGAATAAAGAACTTCAGAATGGCCCAAGAAAAAGGTTTCCTTTTGTGAGCTAAAGACTGGAAGAAACCAGGACAGGCATGTGGAAAATTTAAGTTCCAGCATCTAATAAGTTTCTGACCTTTCTATTTTGATATAATTTTACAATTACAGAAAGGTTGCAAGAATAGTTCCAAGAAATTTTACCCCATTTGCTTCATTCTTCTTTTTTTTGTTTTTGATGGTTCTCTCATTCTTTCCACACACACACCTTTTTTTCCCTGAATCATTTGTGAGTAATTTGCAGACATCATACCCCTTTTATATAAATGCTTTAGCATTTCCTAAGAACAAAAACATTCTCTTACATAACTGTTGTGCATTTATCAAAACTAGGCAATTGGACATGGTTACAATGCTATATTATCTAATCCACATTCCATATTCAGATGGTGCCAATTGTTCCAATAACTTCATATTCATAATTTTGTAGTTTTTTTATTTTTCTGATCCAGGATCCAACCATTGCAGTAAATTGGCACCTTTTTTAAGTCTCCTTTCATCTGGCACAGTTCCCCAACTTTTCATCATCAGTCATGATGTTTTAAAGAGGACAGGCCAGTTACTTAGTAAAATGTCCCTCAGTTGGGGTTTGTCTGACGTGTTGTTATGATTGGACTGAAGTTGTGCGTTATTGGCAGGAATACCACAAAAGTCACGTCGCGTTCTTGGGATATCTTATCAGGAGCTGCATGACACTGTTTGGTGGTATTACCTTTGATTACTTGGCTACAGTTGTGTTTGCTAGGTTCATCCACTATAAAATTACTGAGTTTTTTTTCTTTTTTAATGAATAAGTAATTGATCCACTAGCTTTTGCACACATTCATGATTCTTGCCTGAGCCATTTGTTATTAACATTATGGCTGCAAAATGGTGATCTTTCTAACTTTGTTGTTCCTCCTACATTTCTTAGGTGGTATTTATTCCACCATAAAGAGGAGATTTCCCTTCTAGTTATTTATTTATACTGATGTGCACTCAGATCCTCGTTTTATTCCATGGATTTTGTTTGCTAACATTACTTTGATGTTGATCAAATAACATCAAAATAAATAATTTTGTCTTAGATTGGGCCACTGGTGTCTCCTCAGCTGTCTTCTCTGTGCTTTTGAAGTGGTTCCATCATTTTCTGAGCACTTCGTTGCTTTCTGGCCTAACAATGTGTTCCAGTCTCATCCTGTATTTTTGCCACCCCACATCTGGAATCAACCATTTCTCCAAAGGGCCCCAGTTCCTTTCAGAGGAGAACGGCATTTAGACACCAAGATCTGGGTTTGAGGGATATAAAACTGCTAATGAGGTGTCTTTGCACCTGGACCCTTTTGGTGGATAGAGCTAAGGTACACACACATATATTATCGACATCTATTCCTGTACATACACATACATAGAGATATGTCTAATTGAATGAACTAATACTTCCATATAATGTTACCTTGTTTCTGATCTTAGTGGAAATGTCATTAGGATTTTCCCATTAAGTGACAGGCAGGCTTTAGGACTAAATTATATACCTTTTTATCCTGTTAAGTATACAACCCTCAAGTGTTTTTTCTTTCTTTCTTTCTTTTTTGTTTATTTTTGTGTTTTTATCATTAATGAGTGTTGAATTTGTCAAAAAGCTTTTTCAGCATCTAAGCAAATGCTCAGGTAATTTTTCTCCTTAAATCTATTAACTTAATATGGAACATTATAGTCATAGATTTACTAAGAATGAATCAACCTTTCAACCCTGGAATAAATTCCACTAAATCATTGTGTGTTATTTTCTTAATATAATATTGAATTCTGTTCAGTATATTTAAGATGTTTGCATCATATTTATAAACACCATTAGTCTGTAATTTTCTTTTTATTTGTTCTAACATTATCTTTAGATACTGTTAGTTTCTTTATTGCTGCTGTAATAAAGCACTAGTGCCTTAAAACAACATAAATTTATTCTCTCAGTATTTCTAGAGATCAGAAGTCCAAAATGTGTCTTACTGAGCTAAAGTCTTCTGGGGACTCAAGGGGAAAATCTGTTTTCTTGGTTTTTTTCCGGTTTCTAGCGGCCACCTGCATTCCTTGCTCATGGCCTTCCTCCGTCTTCAGAGCCAGGAATGTAGCTCATCTGCAAATCAGTCCCTCCTCCCCCTTCCTGTCCTTCCTCCTCCCTCTCTCCAGTGCTCTCTGGGGTCACATCTTCTTCTCTGGCCCCCTTGTCCCCCTTTTCCTTTACAAGGCCCCTGTGATGAGATCGTCCCCACCTAGATACTCTAGAATAGTCCCCCCAGTTCAAGATCCATGACTTAGTCACATCTGGACAGTCCCTCTGGCAATGTTAGAGGAACAAATCCACAGTGTCTGGGGCTTCAGATGGGGACATCTCTGAGGGCGAGGGCGTTCTTTATTCTGTCTGCTGTCAACATTACACTTGCTTCATAAAAAGAGTTTGGAAGTTTGCTTTGGTTTTCTATGTTCTGGAACATTTTATACAGCAGCAGGATTCTCTTTTTGTTGGAAGTTTGGTAAAATTCTCCTGGAAAACTCTATGGACCTAGTGCTTCCTCGTAGAGTGGTTCTTTAATAACTTCTCCTTTTCTTCTATGGAAATTGTTCTACTTAAGCTTTCTATCTCTATTGGGTCAATTTTGATAAACTATTTTCCTGAGCAATAATCTGTTTCATCTAAGGTTCTCAAATTTATTTGCACTGAGGTCTGCAGTGTAGTGTCTTGTGTTTTTGATTTTGTATATGTCAAGATTGTTTTTACATTTACTGGTTTATTAAAAAGGATATTATAAAAGATGCAAATGGACAGCCAGATGAAGAGGTATATAGAGTGAGGCCCAGAAGAGTCCTGAGTGCAGAAGCTTCAGTCCCGTGGAGTTTGGAGTGCAGCACTGCTAATCTAGCAATACTAGTCTAGCAAGTACCTCTCACTCCGTCTGCTCCCATTCAGACAGGGCAGGGTTACGTAGGTGCAGAACTAGTGAGCTGTTTTTACCACCCGGCAATATACCCACATTCACTGTCAACTCCTATTTTGCTGGATGGAGTGAAGGCACAACCCACCCCATTAGGTCCTTAGGAATTCTGACTCAGTTTTAAAATATACAGTTTCTTGTTTAGTAATCATCCTGCTTCCAGCACCTGCAGTTGTATTCCTGCACCAGGTAGGAAAAAAAAATTGGGGACGAAGTGGAGAAGAATTGCATAGTCACGCCAGCATCCTCCCCTGTGCCCTCTCCTCCGTATCTTCCTGAAAAGCAGAGAAATCTGTCCCGCGGGCCCCTCCCTTAGCCCTGTCATGTTGAGCGTGAACGTGTATAACCAGCTCTGCATGCCTTTCTCTCCCTCATTTTAGACAGCAAACGTTTTAAGCACCCATTCCAGTTCTCTGTTGAACCATTACTCTAGGACGATGTGCAACATGGCATGTCCATTTGATGCGAAGTCTCGTTGCCAACTATTGGACACTGTGGGCTGTAAACTGTGTCCTTTAGTCTGAAGAAATGTAATTTGGAGGTCCAACACGGTGCAGAATCTCCTATTCCAATCCTTTCCAATCCTTTCATGGTATTTTGAGCATTTAATCTACCACTGGGTATGAAAAGCCCCATCTGGAGTAAAGCATCTATTCTTGTCAGGACCCATGTATAGCCCTGGGGGCCACCAGCAGTGGTCCAGTGTAATCCACTTGGCCCCTGTGTGCAAGGCCTTCCCAGGGGAATCTGCCTCGTAGCCTTCTGCAGACTCTGGCTCTCTTGCTGGCATTGCGCGCCTGAGAGCGCACGAGAGGAATAGTCTAGACTCAGCCCGACTCTGCATGGCTGCAGCTCCCCTTGTCCATCCATGTCATGGACCCAAGTGGCCAACTCAAGGGAGTGCACCAAAATGTCCACTAGGTGGTCCTAATAATATTCCAATAAATGTTAATATTTATTTTTGATCTGTCTTGAACCAAATATCTCCTATTTTGTTTCTACGTATTTCTCATGGCATCTTCTATAATTTCTTCTTTATAAAGATGATTGCTCTTTTCTTTTTCCTTTGGAACTTAGTAAGGATCGTATTTTTGTCCTGTTGGTTACCTTTGTACTTACACATTTTTAATGCCTCAGTCCCTGTTTTCTTATTTAACCTTTTATTATCTCCTTGGTCAGTTTTCAATGGCCTTTGTCTCCCAACTATTGCCTGAGTCATACTAAATGAGCATATTTTTTCATCTATTCTGCTCCTCCTCCCATT
>CAUYSK010051480.1:0-58956 GCA_963575035.1 Avahi laniger | reverse complement strand
TATATATATATATATATGTATATATTTTTTTTTTTTTTTAGTTGTCCAGATAATTTCTTTCTATTTTTTTAGTAGAGACGGAGTCTCACTCTTGCTCAGGCTGGTCTAGAACTCCTGAGCTCAAACAATCCGCCCTCTTTGGCCTCCCAGAGTGGTAGGATTACAGGCGTGAGCCACCGCGCCCGGCCGGCATCCTTCTTTTAAGAAATGAAAAATATATAGGGGAAAGTTAGAATGTGCATAAGTGTCATAGTAAGACTGGAATTTAAAAAGTGCTATGAGAACTTAGAGTGTGAAACAACTGATGCCACAGTAAATAAATCTCTATGTGTAATTAGCAAAATAATTCTAGCAGGAAGAAAGCAAATAGAAATCATTTCGTTTTTATTTCAAGAAGCATTAGTTAAGAGTTTTTGAGAAGAAAGTAACACTAGAAGTAAAAAAAGGTAGGTCTGCACATCAGGGTTTGTTTCACGTTCCTTGTTTATTCCAAAAAACTAGGTTTCTACAAAATTTCACTATTTTAACTTACCTACTTATCCAACTTTATGAGATACTAGTATTGTCCTGAGCCTCACTTTCATCTATTATCCACTCTGCAGGTGGACATTGACTACACGCTCAAAACCTGATTACCACTAGTCCCTTTGACTTCAGTGCCTTTCAGCTAGATTCCTAATTATCTGTCCCTACATATATATGATTACATAACGTGTTTATAATATTTTCACCATAACAGTAATTCTATTTTGAGACCCTTTTGACTTAGTGGCAGTCTTAAAAGCAATACGAGTATTTCTTCTCCCTCATTTCAACATATGTTATGAAATAAAAACATGCTGACTTGTGACTTTCTCTTTTTCAGGTCTTATCTGATACATCCAAAACATTTCACAACTTCTTGCAAAGTGGCAATGATATAAATATAATAATAATCTCAAATTCAATCCAGGTGTTTGTATTTAACATAACAAGTAGTAGGAAAATATATTTTGAAGACTTGATAAGAGCTGAGCTTTAAAGATATGGTTAAAATGATAGTGTACAGAAAAGTTTGAGCAAGTTCAGAATGGAATTTGGAGTGGAAACTTTAAGTCAGAAAAGATTTGAGTATCTAAAAGGAAAAAAGAAGATACAAATTTTAATGAATTAAAACAAAAGTATTTCTTCATACCACTTTTTTTTTTTTGAAATCAAAAATTAGTCAGAAGTCTCTGTGTATCATGGTAATTGAGAAATTCAGGCTGAAAGAGGTTGCAACTAAAAATATACTACCATGATTACAGAAGCAAGGAAAAGAGAAAGAAATAAATAACACTAAAGTGCCCAGAAGGGTGACACATTGCTTCAATTCATGGTTTATTGGTTAAAAAATGTAGCATGGCCAAGCCTAGTTCTTATGGGAAAAGAGTAAAATTACATGTGCAAGAATAGGAAAATAAAGAGGCAATGAAAACGTCATGTACGACTTCGCTGTCAAGCAATAAGGTGAATATGAAGGAATTTGGTTGCATAGATAATGCCAAGAATAAAATTGATCGGATAGGATTTTTTTAGGTAGAATTTATAGGAAAGGGAGACATGAGACAATGTTTCACTTTTTCTTGGGTCTATTTTTGGCAGGTGCATGTGTTTCCTCTTTGCTTCTTAAGGACTTCTAATACCTGCATCTAATACAGGCTTGGCTACCTACAGGGTGAGAGGCATAGAAACAAACTAAATCAAAAAATCTTTCCATTCCAAAATCTGATTATCCCCACTTTTTGATAGGGTTGTTTGATTTTTTCTTGCTGATTTTTCTGAGTTCTAAATAGATTCTGGTTATCAGCCCTCTGTCGGATTTGTAGCACACGAAAATTTTCTCCCATTCTATGGGTCTCATGTTTGCTCTTGTGACAGTTTCTTTGGCTGTGTGGAAGCTTTTTAATTTTATCAGGTCCCATTTATTTATTTTTACTGTTGCTGTAATTGCCTTTGGGGTCTTCTTCATAAATTCTTTGCCTAGGAAGAACTGGTGTCTATCCTGCAGAAATTATTCCACAACATCAAGAAGGATGAACTCCTCCCCAACATGTTTTATGAAAGCCAACATAACTCTGATACCATAACCAGGAAAGGATGCATCAAAAAATGAATTTAAAGATAAACATTTTAGAGTCAGCAGTCTCAAGGTGATGTAATTAAATCCTTGATGAACCATAGCCTAGGTTAAGTACTCACTTATTTTGAAAAATAATCAAACAGTAATCTGGAAATCTAGGTAAAATTTATTTTATAAATGAGAAAACAATTGTATTAATGTCTTAAAATTTTATATTCTTATTTTACAAAAGTTTTTAAATGTGAATTTAAACCCTATATCAACTTAGAATATAAGAAAATTTACATGAATCACATCTCTTATTTTATGTGAGAGTTAAGTCAAAATACTTTTGCAAGGTGAAAATAAACTATACTTTTTCTTATAATTTAAATTGAAGGAAATAAAAATCACTTAATGTCAAAAGTAAGTTGATAAGAGGCAACATAACTGAGATTACAACATTCAACAATGTTTTCTTGTAGCTAATATCGGTTTTCTAAATTTAGAAAAATCATAGTTCTTTTATCTAATTGGCATTCAAATCTTATTTCACCTTTTAAAAATGTTGCATTACACTAATGCACTAATGTTACACTAAATGTTAATTACACTAAATGTTACATTACACTGGTAATCACATATATCATTTCATTTCTTATATATTTTCTAATCAGAGCCAATTAGTTAATACAAAAAATCAGCTTATTTTTAGGTCATACTTTAGATAACAGTAACTGCCTAGAAATTGGATTTGTTAAACTATTAGATATATTAACAATAGAAATATAATAAAATTACGTGACACTTGATGTAAAATGATATGTGAAACTTGGAAACTATTGCTTTAGTATATTTCCTGTAGCTTCTTTTAACAAAACTATTGACACATTATTGTATGTTGTACAATTGTAAGATTTATGGGTACAATGTTTTGTTATAATACATGTATACATTGTGAAATGATCAAAATAATTAGCATATCTATTACTTTAAGCATTTATTATTTATTTTTGATGAAGACATTATAAACTTTTCTCTAGGTATTTTGAAGTATACAATACATGGCAACACTAGTCATCCTACTGTGCAATAGAACACCAGAACTTATTCCTTCTAATAGTAGCTTTATAAATTTATGACAAATTTCTCCCTATCCCCCTCCACTTCTACCATTTCAATCCTCTGTTAAACACTACTCTATTCTCTACTTCTAAGAGAAAAACTTTTCAGATTCTAAATGAATAAAATCATTTGGTATTTGTCTTTCTGTGTCTGACTTGTTTCACTTGGATGACCCTGGAGAATATCATGGTGTAGCTTTTGTTGAATCTTTATCCTGAAATTTTTGCATGTACTAAGTCAATTCAAACAATGATTATTTTGACTCTTTTCCCCTTATATGCTAAATACTCCATGAAGAATATTTTAAATATATGTGAAACATAACTTTATGAATTTATGATTTTCTAACTCAGCTAGACCAGTTTTTCTAACTCTACTCTTCCTAATGTACTTCCAAGAGAAGCATGCCTAATCTGACAGCATAGTAAATACAGAAGTAATCCACATCAAGAGAGATGTGGAGAAGTAGGTTGGAATTTTGTATATATGTAATAATCTAGAGGGAAGACAGAGTAATGTGTTGGCAGAATTCCAAAGAGTCTGGAACATGATACATGATGAATCATTGATGAGTTATTGTGCAAGTTATGGTAAAGAATTAGGTGTTTATTACATAGGTAAGATAGAATGGGAGACTATACAAACTATATATCCAACAAAAGGCTAATACCCAGAATCTACAAAGAACTCAAACAGATCAGCAAGAAAAAAAAAAGTGCAAACAACCCAAGTGCCCATCAATACATGAGTGGAGTAATAAAATGTGGTATATGTACACCATGGAGTGGTACTCAGCCACAAAATCAATGGTGATCTTGCACCTCTTGTATTATCCTGGATAGAGCTGGAGCTCATTATTCTAAGTGAAGTATCACAAGAATGGAAAAACAAACATCACATGTTCTCAACATCACATTGGTATTACTTGAGCAACACTTATTTGCACACATAGTAGTAATGTTTATCTGGCATTGGGCAGATGGGGGCGAGTAGGGGATGGGTATACTCACACCTAAGAGGTGTGGTGTACACCGTCTGGGGGATGGATATACTGGAAACTGACTCAGGTGGGGCAAAGGCAATATATGTAACCTAAATATTTGTACTCCTGTATATTCCAAAATAAAAAAAATGGGCAAAGAAATGAACAGAAGTTTTTCAAAGAAGATAGACAAATGGTCAATAAGCACATGAAAAAATGCTAAATATTACTAATCATTAGGGAAATGTGAATTAAAACCGCAAGGAGATGTCACCTTATCCCTATCAGAATGGCCATTATTAAAAATTAAAACAAAATCTGGCATAGATGCAGAGAGAAATGAACATTTTTATACTGTTAGTAGGAAAGCAAATTAGTACAACTTCTATGGAAAACAGTAAGAGATTCCTCAAAGTAATAAAAGCAGATTTATCATTTGATCCAGCAATAACATTACTGGCTATCTATCCAAAGGGAAATAAATCATTTTATCAAAAAGACACACACACTTGATTATTTATTGCAGCACAATTCACAATTGTGAAGTGGTGGAATCAACCTAAGTGGCTCAATTCATGAATGCATAACGAAAATGTGTTTTGCACACACACAGATACACACATAGCATGGAATGCTACTCAGTCATAAAAAGGAATATAATAATATTTTGTAGCAATTTAGATGGAACTGGAGATCATTATTTTAAGTGAAGTATTGCAGGAACAGAAAAAAAAAAAACACCACATGTTCTCAGTAGCAAGTGGGAGCTAAATGATGGGTACACATGGGTACAAATAGATGTAAAGAATATTGGAAACCAAGAAATGGGGAAAGTAGGAGATGGGTGTGGGATAAAGAATTACCTCTCAAGTACAATAAATACTATTCTGGTGACAGGCACACTAAAAATCCCCCCGACTTAAACATTACACAATGTATCCATATGACACATACGTTTGTATCCCCTTAATATTTTGAAATTAAAAAAAATAGAACACAAAAGACACAAGAAGCAATATTCAGTAAAATACTTTGTGAATATATTAATTACTTTTAAATATAACAAAGTAAAGATGTTATGTAAAAATTATTTCACTTTTTCAAAAATGTGAAAAATGGACCTTTCTGGTTTAACATTTTGTATTCTTTTCATGAAAAAAAGAAATCATTAGATGACTTTAAGAACAATAGTGATTTAAATCATACTTTAAGAAATATAATTTTGTCTACTTGGAAAGAAATTGAGCAGAGGGGATCAAGACTACTGAAGACAGCAGAAAGTAAAAAAAGAAAAAATCATTGGAAAGATATTTGGGAGCTAACTGATACAATTTTGTGGTCGATTGGAAATGTAAGAATAAGGAATATGATGAAGTCAAATTGAGTTTACAGTTCTTAGTTTAAACATATATTTGTATATCATTTGTTGAGAGAAGGAACCCTGGAATATGAACAACTATTGTGCAAAATATTTATCAATTTCACATGTAATGTGTCTGAAATACGGAGTAGGTGGGTCAAAATATATTTGAGTGGGATATATACATTATGAGCCACATACCCAGTAAGTTACTAAGTAGGTTTATTGAGTAAATCTATAAATGCATAGAAGTGTTTTTTTTTCTTATGAAATGTATGTAAAGTTAGAAATGTGGAGATCTTAGAAATAAACTGTTAGTAATACCAATAACATTTTCAGAATAGATAGACGCTGAAATGTTAGCAAAGTAGAATGAATACAAATTTGTTAGAGAGATAAGAAAACAACCAGGAAGCTGCAATCAAAGAAATTGAGTTTGAAAGTGAGCAGGATGGCTTGTACCTGTAGTCCCAGCAGGGGTTGGGGCTGTGGTGTGCTGTGATCACACTTGTGAATTGCTATGGCACTCCAGGCTGGATGAAAGCAAGACCCTGTCTCAAGAAAGGAAGGAAGAAAGAAGGGAAGGAAGGAAGGAAGGGAGGGAGGTAGGGAGGGAGGGAGGGAAGGAAAAAAATTGAAGTTGATGGAAACAATAACAATAGATGGAGAATTGTGTGTCCTGATAGTACATAGCTCAAAGGAGAGGTAGAGTTTATAAAATGGTGGAGAAGTCAAAAAAACATTGCCTTTTAACCATAAGACAGAGCGTAAAATGAAACATGGAAAAGTTAAAAAGTGACCAAAGGACAAACCAAAAAAATGTATTAATTTATCCATAGAATGTTTGCACAAAAGGAGCTAATTCCTACTTAAAGTTTCATATAATCATATATTTTCCAGTTGAAATTATCAAGCCCAGAAGTCATCTCAGAGTCAAATCCGTAATTTCATTTATTATTGTTTATAATGTTTGGATAGTTGGTTTCCATAGCAAAGCTATTACTTGGTATCTGATTAGCTACACACTGTGACTGTAAAAATGCATAATTAAATGGTATTTTTCACTAAATTGTTCACACCAATATTTAGTCACCAAAAATTTTTTTACAAAATTATATCAATTTACCTAATATGATAAAAATTCTTACTAAGTGTGTAATATTGATATGCCAAAAACTACATTTTGCTGATAGGAATGCCTATATAAAATCAAATCAAAGTCTTTATAGATTATCACAGTCCCCATGAGGTCTCTAAGTGTTTATAATTCATACTTGATTTTATTTTTATTTTCATATATAAGTCATAATAAAGAGACTTTCGGTGTGGTTTGCAGAGATCTATATACAGAATAAAATATTTGTATTTGAATCAAATTTTTTAATTGAATCTCATCTCTAAACTAAAAATAATGCCATGCATATATTTGTAGGATTTTTGTAAAAATAAAATGAAACTATCAAAAAGTGTTCTTTTAACTAAAATGTGAAGCACATAGACAAATATGTACTAATGCACATGCACACACACACATGCACTCACAGAAGTATTTATATAAATTAGTATATTTTATTTAACTTTAAGGAGGAAATGTAATGTATGTCACATATGTTATTTCATTTCATTAAACTTTTTTGTCATGTAATAATGACAAACACAAAGGTAGAACATTTTAGCAAAAAAACCCTCATAAAATACTTATTTTAATATGACAATAATTTAATTTAATTTAATTATGTACTTTGTAATTACGGTGAATGAGCAAAAGTAGAAATTTCAATATGCCAGCTCTTATTGCTGAATAATACCAATAAAGGTTTTTTTTGGTGTGTCTATGTAAGGTCAGATAAAAATTATAATTCACATATTTATGGAAAAATATGCTATTATCTATTTAGTATTTAATATTTGTAGTGATTATTGAACTGTTACTAAATGTGAACTAAATTTACTTATAAAGCATTTCAAAAGCTATAGTCTACTGTTTTTCTAAAGATGTTATAAAAGGGAACAGAATTTAACTGGTATTACTTACTTGCTGAATTGCATTTAGCTCTAATTAATTCCCAGTAGTGTAGTCCATATATCTGGGAAACCAAACTATTTCATGCTTTGAGAATATCAAATATAGTTCATTAATTTTCAGTGTTAAAAGTAATAAATGTTATTTCTAAACTATGTTTTTTATGCATTGCAATTGCATTATTCATAATTTATATACTGGGAGACACTGTAATTAAATAAGCAATGATTTCTTAATGATAATTCATAAATATTACATATAGTTGAACATAAAGTAAAAAATTCCTTATTAACATGATATTTTTAAGACACAATCTCACATCTGTGTTACCTAGGGTGCAAGATATGACAGATTTTAATAAAATTTTCACAAAAAAGAGGATTAAACAGATAAACAACACATGCTATAACTCTCTTGATGATTTATAATATTTATTTTCTATTATCAAAAGCTATAATAAATAATCTGAACCAAAAATGCACTTAATATAGTTGAGATGTGCCTAGATCAATTTAGTACAGAATTATTTTGTCACAATATGACTATGGTTAATTTACAAAATATTATTTCATAGTCTTATGGGACTGCACTTTCTGATATGCTCATTTAAAGGCAATTTTTTTAAATTTAGCACATATTTATTAAGTATTATATGTTAGGTATTGTTCTAAGCACTTTATAAATATTTACTGGTTAAGTCTATTAACAAAGCTGTGAGGGAAGTATAATTTTTATCTCTATTCCCTCAGTGAGAAAACTGAGACACAGACAGATAATGTTAATCACCCAGGATCTCACAACTACATAGTTCAAAAATTTAGGATATGAATCCAGAGTTTATGGTCCCAGAGTCTGGGCTCAATATGTTGCACTGCATATCATTTTATTTTATCTCTAATAATTTATTGTATTTCATTTTAATTCATTTGTCATATCGACTGTAGATAGAAGAACTGGTTGTGCAAATTAGATTGAGTCTATCCATACTAACATCTCTGGTAGGAAACCACTGCAATTTGCACAAGAGTGATATGTTACACAAGGCAAAGTCATCCCAAATAAAGTGTGAGCTGAAATTTTAAGAACCTCTGATGACAAGAGAAGCAGTAGCAGACCCCAGTGAAACTTAAAATATGTAACAGGAAAGGTTGGAACTCTGGCCATGACTAGTTTGATTGGACCTATTTGTGATCCTGCAGAGAACACTCCCAGGAAATGTTTAGAGTGGGAATTGAGTATAAACATAGAGATTCTGTATTAAGAGTAAGAAAACTGGCAGATAAAGCTACAATGATATCTGTAGTTATTGGCACACAAATTTATTCACACTCAAGGTAATTCCTGGAAATTCTAGTACCATACTCTTGTTTGTCCTGATCAAATTGAAACACATACAAAGTAATCACCCATTCTTAGATGTGAGAAACATTAATTATACTCTAAGATAGAAAGTTATTATATAAATTCAAATGAAAAATTTATTGCATAGGTTTTTAAAATGAAAATGCTATTCTTATTTAATATTTGAATTGAATATGCCCAGGTTAGCTCATGATGAGGTTATACTGCTAGCAACTGAAAGAAAGAGTTGGGACAATAACTAAGGAATTTTCACGGTCTATATTGTCGTTGTTATGAAATAAATAGGTCAGTAGTCATTGAAAAAATTAAAATCACCAAACTTGGAGTCAGGAGATGAATTTTTATGTTCGATCCATCAATCACTAGTGATTTGATTTTTGATTTTATGTAACTCTTCTATTACCAAATTCCTTCCCTTAAGATAATAAAACTACATTATTTCTAAAGTTTGGACAAGTTTAATATTTTTGTGGGGTCAAATATTACAAGATGTATTTGTACTAACATATCTTTTCTTCATACAGTCAGGTACCAAAGGAGTTTAAGAGAGTTTCTTTGTTGTCCTGTGTTGAAGCAAAATATATTTATACCTGCCATGTAAAGAGGTTTATAGCCAAGAGCGATAAATGCTAATATGGAAGTAAACACAGGGAATGGGAGACAACAGGAACTAAAACAAATTTTACGAATAACTAAGAATTTCTTTGTTCCTGAGTAATTACCAGACACTTGGACATGAGGGATACATGATCATTATTCAGATGAAGAAAGAAGGATACCAGAACATGAGGAAAAAAAGGCCTGGAGGTGAGAGAAATGAGATGTTTGGGCATTATAATTAAAGTTTGGCTGCACCATTGAATTTAAGAATAAGAAGTGGCACTGATGAGGCAGCATTTGTTGGCAGGATCAGATAATTATAGAAATTTCCTGAGAAATGGCATTAAAGTAGGATGATCCATTTAAGGTATAACAGTTTATATCTATGTAAAGATGAAAAATAGTTGCAATACTTGTTCTTTATTTCTAGTATTCTTTCCAAGTTATGTGAGGTTTAAAAATGTAAGCTCTGTCAACATAAATTATTGCTCTCATTGTCTGTCATTCTTCCTTCCTCTCAACATTTTGTCTCAGAGATACGGGATTTCTCATGGACACATCTTTGCTGTGTTTGAATTTTGGTGGTACAAAACTAGGTGTGATATAACCTGTTCCACTCAGTTAATGCTAAATTGCATGGAATGCATCTGATATACTGTAAGAAAAACTTTAAATAAATTAAATTTAGCAGTATTTATTTGAGCAAAGAACAATCCATGAGTAAGGCAGCACTCAGAACTACAAGAAGTTCTGAGAACTCTGCCCTGCAGTGTGAGCAATAAACTTTTATAGGCCAGACACCAAAGCAAAGTAGAGAAATCATTTGATTGGCTATATTTAGATGTCTGCCTTATTTGGGCATAGTGCAATGAGTTGGCTGGCAATGATTGATTGAAACCCAACGACTTGTGATTGGTTAAAACTCACCTGTTTGCAGCCGGGAGCGGTGGCTCACGCCTGTAATCCTAGCTCTCTGGGAGGCCGAGGCGGGTGGATCGCTCAAGGTCAGGAGTTCGAGATCAGCCTGAGAAAGAGTGAGACCCCCGTCTCCACTAAAAATAGAAAGAAATTATCTGGACAACTAAAAATATATATATAGAAAAGATTAGCTGGGCATGGTGGCGCATGCTTCTAGTCCCAGCTACTCAGGAGGCTGAGACAGGAGGATGGCTTGAGCCCAGGAGTTTGAGGTTGCTGTGAGCTACGCTGATGCCACGGCACTCTAGCCAGGGCAACAGAGTCAGACTGTGTCTCAAAAAAAAAAAAAAAAAAAAAACTCATCTGTTTGCTATAGTTCTAAGTCAGATCGCAGATCGTTACTTAGGCACTCAAAGTATGGAGACAGTCACAGTCTAATGATTTCCTGATAATTATTTATTTATTTATTTATTTTGAGACAGAGTCTCACTCCCTTACCTGGGCTAGAGTGCCATGGCATCAGCCTAGCTCACAGCAACCTCAAATTCCTGGGCTCAAGAGATCCTCCTGCCTCAGCCTCCCAGGTAGCTGGAACTACAGGCACGTGCCACCATATGCGGCTAATTTTTTCTATTTTTAGTTGTTTGGCTAATTTTTTTCTATTTTTAGTAGAGACAGGGTCTCACTCTTGCTCAGGCTGGGGCTTCCTGATTATTTAATTTAAGAGGTACACCAAAATGAGCTCTCTATTGGCACATCAAGGAATTCAATCTCAGCATGCATCTCTGAAAGAGAGGGTTCTCATGGAAATGATCTCTTATGCCTTGCTTAGTCTAGAGAATTTATTAATGTTTCTTCATTATCATAATGGGAACATTTTACAACTCTTCAAGTTATAAATATTCTCTGAAGCTCTTTTTTCATGTTTATTTGCTGAGTGGAAAATGATACTTTGACCCCCGCCACATTTGTTTTATTGCGCTTTTAAAAACGTTCACTTTAAGTAAAACCTCAGAAGACAAGGGTACAATTTAATTTGTCAACTGTTTTTACACTGTCCCTTCCAACTTTGCAACTAAAATATTTAAAGATTAATTAAATATATTTTATAAATTATAGATAGTTTAATGAGAGAAGCAGTAGAAAAATATTGCTACATAAATCATTTATTCCTTTATAATCAGAAATGTATCTTACCATAACAACAATTTGGGGGATAAATATATAAATTAGAATATATTTTGAGATAGACTGGACATAAGAGAGACATTTAAACACAGTTTATATGATTAAAAATGATTAAAATTTAAAACTTGATTTGGTAAATAACTACCATTTGCAGTTGACCCTTGAACAACACAGATGTGAACTGCATGGTCCCACTTAACTGCAGAATTTTTTCTGCCTCTGCCACCACTGAAACAGCAAGGGAAACCCTTCCTCTTCCCCCTTCTCCTGAGACTACTCAATGTGAAGACAATGAGTAAACTACAGTGAAAATGGCTTTTACCAAAAAATCCCAAAACAATAAATGCTGGTATGGATGCAGACAGATAGGAACAGTTATACACTACTGATGGGACCGCAAACTAGTACAACCTTTGTGGAAAGAAATATGGAGATACCTCAAAGAGCTAAAAGTAGAACTACCATTTGATCCAGCAGTACCATTACTGGGCATCTATCCAAAGGAAAAAAAGATATCCTATAAAATAGAAATATGCAGTAGAATGTTCACAGCAGGACAATTCACAATTGCAAAGATGTGGAAACACCCAAGTGTCCATCAATACATGCGTGCATTAATAAAATGTGGTATATATATACCATGAAGTTCTACTCAGCCACAAAAAACAATGGTGATATAGCATCTCTTGTATACTCCTGGATAGAGGTGGAATGCATTCTACTAAGTGAAGTATCCCAAGAATGGAAAAACAAGCACCACATATACTCACCATCAAATTGATATTAACTGATCAACACATAAGTGTACATATAAGAATAACATCTATTGGATGTTGGGCAGGGGTGAGGGGAGAGGGGGAATGGGGAGGAGGGGATGCATATTTGCATACACAAAGAGTGCTATGGTTACCATCCAAGGGATGGGCACACTTGAAACTCGGACTTGGGGGGAGGAGTGGGGAGGCAAGGGCAACATACATAACCTAAACATTTGTACCCTCATAATATGCTGAAATAAAAAACAAAAAACAAAAAAACAATGGTGATCTTGCACCTCTTGTATTATCCTGGATAGAGCTGGAGCCCATTCTACTAAGTGAAGTATCACAAGAACGGAAAAACAAGCACCACATGTACTCATCATCAAATTGGTATTAATTGATCAACACTTATGTGCATATATAGTAGTGACATTCATTGGGTGTCGGGTAGGTGGGAGAGGGAAGAGGGGATGGGTATATTCACACCTAATGGGTGCGGTGCACACTGTCTGGGGGATTGACATGCTGGGAGTTCTGACTTGGGTGGGGCAAAGGCAATTTATGTAACCTAAATATTTGTACCCCATAATATCCTGAAACAATAAATAAATAAATAAAATTTTTTAAATGACAATGGAGATGAAGACCCTTATAATGATCCACTCCTACTTAATGAATAGAAAATATATTTTCTCTTCCCTAGCATTTTCTTAATAACTTTTTTTAGCTTACTTTATTCTAAGAATATGATATATTATATACATAATGATAATATATGTATTAATTGACTATGTTATCAGCAGGGCTTCTGTCAACAGTAGACTATTAGTTAAGTTTTCAGGCAGTCAAAAGTTATATGCACATTTTCAACTTCATGGAATTGGCACCCCTAACCCCTGTATTGTTCAAGAGTCAATTGTATTAGAGTGTTATTAATAAATCATAATGGATTTGGGCTATATCAAAGAATAAATTTCAGCTTTAATGGAAAAAAAATCTCCTTACACTAAATATATTGAAAGAAATACATTCCTGGGAGCAATTACACAGAAGTTTTAAAAACTCTTTTGAAAAGCTGACCTGCTTATTTAGGTCAGTATATCCTTTAAAGATTTTCTTTGAAGAGGATTGTTCTCTAGGAAACTGAACTTACCAACTTTTAGTGTCAAAAATTAATATCAATAATTAAAATGTTGAAATGCATTTCATATATATGTTCTTTTAAAACTTGGTCAAGCATAAAGAATATAAAGGGAAAGTTTTACTTTGAGATGTCAATTACAGATTTTAATAGAAATACTACATAGCTTACTAAAATAGTCAAAATCTCATCCAAGCTGAAATTATCTTATAAAATGTCATTAAAATCACAGACTCTCTTGGTAATCAATGTTCAAAAGATGAATGGATAAGCTCAAAATTTAAGACATCTTTCAATTTACTGCCCATCTTTACAATAAAGACTTTTAATTATTTTGTCACACCCCAATTTATTATTTAATACAGAAGAGAAAATGATCTGTATATTACAATTGGTTCTAATATCATTGGATATACATAAAGGAAGTGTTAAATATGAGGGGTAGAATTGTTAGAATATCAGCCTAGGCAAAGAATTTATGAGGAAGACCCCAATGGCAATTACAGCAACAACAAAAATAAGTAAATGGAACTTGATTAAATTAAAAAGTTTCTGCACAGTCAAGGAAATAATCAATAGAGCAAAAGACAACCAAGAGAATGGGAGAAAATATTCACAAGCTATACATCCCCTGAAAGGATGAATCTACAAGGA
The DNA here is from genome assembly GCA_963575035.1 of Avahi laniger. Lineage (NCBI taxonomy): Eukaryota > Metazoa > Chordata > Mammalia > Primates > Indriidae > Avahi > Avahi laniger. The sequence goes on along the minus strand of CAUYSK010051480.1, from coordinate 44,762 downwards.
ACTTAAGCAAATCAGTAAGAAAAAAAATCAAACAACTCCATCAAAAAGTGGTTAAAAGAACTGAGCTTTACAAAAGAAGATAGACAAATAGCCAATATAAAAAAAAATTAACATCATTAATCATCAGGGAAATGGAAATCAAAACCATAATGAGATATCACCTTACCTCTGCTAGAGTGGCTTTTATTATAAAATCCAAAAATAATCAATGCCGGTTTGGATATAGACAGAAAGGAACACTTCTGCACTGTTGGTGGGACTGCAAATTAGTACAAACTCTATGAAAAACGGCATGGAGAGACCTCAAAGAACTAAAAGTTGATCTACCATTTGATCCAGCAATCCCATTACTGGGTATTTATCCAAAGGAAAAGAAATCATTTTATCAAAAAGACATTAGTAGTCAAATGTTTATTGCGGCACAATTTACAATTGCAAAGATGTGGAATCAATCTAAGTGCCCATCAATTCATGAGTAGATTAACAGATGTGGTATGTGTATACCATGGACTACTACTTAGCCACGAAGAAGGTTAAGGACTTAATGCTTTTGAAAAAATTTGTATGGAACTGGAGACCATTATCCTAAGTGAAATATCTAAAGAATGGAAAAACAAACACCACATGTATTCACTGTTAAATCGAAACTAACCAATGAGCACACATGTGCATATAAGGAAGTAAAACGCAGTGGAAATCAAGCAGGAGGGAGAGGGAAGGAGAGAATAGGTGAAAACTTACCTAATGGGAACAATGCACAGTATCTGGGTGACCAGCACACTTACAACCATGACTCAAGCATTATAAAACTGATCCACATAACCAGAAACATTCGTACTCCCATCATAGTTTGAAATTTAAAAAAGGAAGTCTTAAAGCAGATGTTAATAAAGAATCCTCAATTTTCATTGCATTTCTGCAAAGCTGTTATCTCTGTTTCTTAATCTAGAAAATGGAAATGATGTTATTTCACAAATTGTTGTGAGTTTATCAAGAGCAAAGTACGAGTAAAGCATTTATGAGCTGTAGAAGCAAGCTATATGATTTCTCAGTGAAAATTGGTAATAAAATGGAAATAATATTATAGGATAATTTTGAAGATTAAATTATATAATTTAATAAAGTAAATAACACAATATTTGACATATTATAAACACTGAATAACAGTAAACATTTTTCACAGTTAAAATAACACATTTCTTTGAACTTATTTATAATAGTATTTTTATGAAGAATAACATCATACTAAAATATACCACATGCCATTTAATGACTCAAGATTTCATTTGAAATTTAGGATTTGGATTTATTATATATTTTCTCTAACAAACCTAAAAAATAATATTAAACCATAAGTAATACATCACAGACTTCAATTTGTTTACATAATTCTCCATCTTTCTCCCAGTTCATTGGTCTTTACTACCAAAACTTTAGCATATACTGCTTCTTCTTAAAAAGTATCAAAATCAATCCCAGATCACCATTTAGCAACTCTCTTGTGGCTCATGTATCGAAAATGGTTTTAAAACATTGGAATTTGTATCTTACTTTGTTTTAATTATCAGCTTGAGAACACATCCTTTACTCAATAAATGGGGAGACAAATGATACCTAGGGAATAAGTTAGGATGTGATATAGGCAAAGTAGCTTTTCCTTCTAGAATAAATAACATGAGTTTTAAAGTAAATGTAATATAAGTTCGGGGTCTCTGAAATATCTTGAACAAGTTGCATTTAAATTATTGAAACAATACTGAACATACAGGAAAAGTGTCCTTTAGTCTAACTTATTCCTTTAAAGCTCAAAGTCTTGATCAGAGAAAGTCAGAGAAAGAAGGCCAAATATTATAGAACATTTCAACAATAGGTCCCCTGTGGGAACACCAAATTGAACAATTATCCAAATAAGAAAGCACCTTCATTAGAACCAAAAATCAAGTGAGCAATCACAATACCTGATTTTAACATCAGATCAAGGAAAGAGGCATGCAAGAGGGTAGAAAAACAACCTTGGATGGTTATACCACACCTCCTTCATCCACCAGCTGGACCACACCAGCACTTGGTAGAAAGGGAGTGGAGAGTAAAGTGATTATGTGACTTTTCATTGGAACTGAGGGCCACCCTATTACAGAAGAACACAGCATAGAGCAGAATTCTGCTAGTGCCCATGGGGAGAGCATTTATACCAACAATGATCAGAGAGAGGGGGATCCTTTGGCCCAGTATATGAATATGAATTCAGGCTACCTCCTTCACCAGCTGACTAAGTTAACCTGGGTCCTGGAATAAAAGTGTTTGAATTATTTGAATGAAATTTGTGTTAAATATCACTTCATCAACAATACAAATGACTAGGCACATAACACTTCTGTCTGTGTGAGTCTAATATGTGTATGTGTAAATGCATTTTTTCAAATTAATGAGATATTTTGTATAAAAATTGGATTTTAAATGTCATTTAAATTGTAAGTAAAATATACTATTAAGTGAATAAAAGTAAGCAAATAATTTGTCTTTTACTAAATTTTATATTAAATAAATTCATATGAAGTTCAAGGATATGAATACCTGATACTATATTATCAAAGTAAAATAAAATATAGGGAAAAATCTCTAAGTTTAAATGTATTATGTCTGTGTTAAAACATGGAAATAAAAAAAAGAAAAAATATAATTTCTTTGGAAACAATCATTGCAATATGGGGCATATGCACACATTGAGTAATCTTCTGTATGTGCAAAGAACAAAGAGAAGGTTGGGAGTTTTATTAGTAGAAAAATACTTAGTAGAAAACAGTACATGTATTGTTTTGAAATAAATTTTATTGGCCCTAGAGAAGCTTTTGGGGGTTGGCGATCTTTGATCGGTGAGTGACAGTGGTAGGTAAAATTGGTCTTGAGGTTACAGCAAGCCATTTAAACAGCCGGGCTTGTAGAAAATTTAATTCTTGGAGCCAGTGCTATGTGTCCTGAGTGCTTCTTCCCCCTAATATATCAACTCTGATTTAGTTGGATATGACAATGACCCAATGTGTATAATCAACTTTCTACACACACACACAAGGCCTTGTGTTATGGTTGTTTTGTTTGTTTGTTGTACCAGTTTCATAGGAGACTGAGTCAGTTGAGCTCCTAACAGTGATGTGGAAAGTTTACCTCAACCTTACTCAAATTCTGCAGGGTTATTTTTTACAACAAATATGTACACAGGCAACAGAATCAATAATTTTCAAATGTATATAGTGTGTTGTGATGATATGAGTTAATATTTTCACAAAAATATGAAAGAAGGAATGGAGTTCATAGCATGATTTTTTTTCTGCTTTTTATCACTTTATCATCATCAGGAAAGAGTCATGCTTATGAAAAGAAACTCTAGTAAATACTTTTTGATTTCTTTAGAAGAAAAAAATAATGAAAGGTAGATTTTATGTCTATTGCATATAAAGAAATTTACGTATTAACATTGCTCTCTTAATAAGGTGGGTGACTCACTGCCAATTGTTTTCAAAAGGTATTTTATTAATATTAAATTACAACATTGATCAAGAAAAATGATAAAATACTCAGTTTAGCCAACAAATCTGTCAACTACCTTCTCCATACCAAAAAGTGAAACTAAATCCAAAACTACTTATTCATTCACTTATTTCCTTTTTTTTAAGACTCATTAGAAAGTGATTTATTTCCTTTAGTTCAACGTTAATCCCTCCACTTCTGCTGTTTTAGCTGCTTCTATTTTCTTCAGGACTGGGATCCTCCCACCTCCCCCCTTTTTCACATAACTTCAGTCTCCCTCTACTAATTTGTTCCCCATTATCTCACAGCACTTTGGATGGATGTTAAACTCTGAGCCCAAGGATCTAACCCTAAATCTCCTTTTACACTGCTACAGAACTGTGGAAAAATGAATTCAGCCTAACTATGCTGCCGTCATTTCACTCTTCCACACAATATTGCTTCTCACTACATTTTTAAAAAAAGAGTGCAATGCACACCACACGAAGGATGGACATATTTGAAACTCGGAGTTAGTGGGGGAGGGGAGGACAAGGGCGACATACGTAACCTAAACATCTGTACCCCCGTAATATGCTGAAATAAAAAAAAGAAAAAAAAAAGAAATCAAGGGCAAAAAAAAAAAAATCTTTCCAAGAGTGTTATGATTCATTATAAAATACAGTTCACTCTTGCAAATTTATCTGATACAACTGAATATTACTTCCTCGATGAATATTTCTATTTGAAAAGTAATATGATAGAGTGATTAAAAGCACAGGCTCTAGTCCTGTGAAACTGATGACGTGATTTACAATTTCTGTGTCTTAGTTTCTTTGTGTGTTGAATAGGTTAGATTTGTTATTACATGCAAAATAGTAAGACAATAAATGGCCAAGAAATATTAGGCATTTGTACATTGGAAAAAATAATCATTCACTCTCTTGACCATCACTTTTCTCACTTGTATGGATCTGTATGCTAATTTCACTTATATTCATGTAACAAAATGATTTGATGCAAGTAAGGATCTCAATTCAATCTGGACAATATTTTACTTATATAGTTGCGTTTCAATTTAATCATAATACTTTGTTTCCTATCTCTATGAGAAAATCCATCATAGATTGATTTACTCAGCCAGATGTTCAGAACACATTCATTTTCCTTTACCATTTCTTTCTACATTGCTTTTCCTTTTGCTTCACATACATTCAGTGATAAGTTGTGAGACTGTAATTCTTAAATATTCCTCATATGCTCCATCTCATCTATATCATTATTTTATCACAAATAATCACATTTGTAAAATGTTTTCATCTTTCACCTATATTATTTTAATAGTTTCCAAATAGATACTTTTATTAAATGAAAGAGAAACCAGATTACGTAACTAAAATTCATTATAATAAATGCTCCATAGCATGGTGAACAAGGTTTTCCATAAATTACTCATTTAGCTCCTTGCAACTTGGGCCTCAGTCACAGTAATTAACAGGAAACATCTCAACCACATCATGCTATTTTACTCCTCAGTGTTTTTACTTACTCTAGCGGGAAAGTTCTCATCTTTCAAAAATATTCCTGTTAAAAGGTTTTATGGCTTTTTCATCTACCAATGAAAATTAAAACTTATTATCTTAGTGTTTCATATATCCTTTGAATAAATTAAACACAATCCGTCAAACATTGTGTTGCATTATTTGTATGTGCATTTTTAAAAACTTAGTGAAAAGGACTTATTGAAAAATGTAGTGAAAAGTTTTGTTTGTCTTCATGATTTCAGTAACTGGCCATGACTGGTTCATCTTCCTCCTTCTTATCAAATTCACATTCATAATAATATAGTTACTAATATTTATTGAGTGCTTATGGATTTGAAATTCTGTCTTTTGCAAAACCATACTATTTTTTCATATATTCACAACAGCATACTTTATCATGAACCATGTGTTTCTAATAGCTTTATTGGTATATAATATTGTGTATTATTGGGATATAACACAATAAAATTCACTCAAAGTGTACAATTCAGTGTTTTCTTAGACTATTCATAGAATTATATAATCCTTAGCAAAACCTAATTTTAGAATATTTTCATCACTTCTAAAGTACCCACTAGCAGTCACTCCCTATTTCTCCCCTCTCCAGCCACAGGCAACCACTAATCTACTTTTTTACATATATTTGTTTTTCCTAGGCATTTCATTCAAATGTAATCATACAATATGTCATTATCTGTTACAGTCTTCCTGCATTTAGAATGATGTTTAAAAGCTCATCCATGTTATAGTATGTGACAACACTTTATTTCTTTTTATTGCTCAGTAACATTCTGTTGTATGGCTATAGTACATTTTATTTATTCATTCACATATTTATGAACATTTTAATTATTTTAACTATGTGATTATGAATAATGCTGATATAAAAAATTTGTGTATAAAATATTTTGTGAATATATGTTTTCATTTCTTTTGTGTTTGTAACTAGAAGCTGAATGACTGGTACATATTGTAAATCTATGCTGAAAATTTTTGAGAACTGTTAAACAGTTTTCAAAATTTATTGCACCAATTTAAATTTTACTAGCAATGTGTAAGTGTTCCAATTTGCCCACATTATCACCAATATTTATTATATTATTTATTTGGATTTTAACCATCCTAGTGCACGTGAAGTATTATAGGTATTATGGCATTGCATTGTGGTTTTGATTTTTATTTCACTAATGAATAATGATAATGTACACCTTCTCATATGTTTGCTGATCCCTTGTATGTCTTCTTTCAAGACATGTCAAGTCATCTGCCCATTATTAATTAGTCTTTTCATTACTGAGTTGTTAGAGTCCTTTATATGTTCTAGATCTAAGTCTCTTATGTAACATATGATTTGAAAATATTTTTTCCCAACAATGGATTGCCTTTTCACTTTTTTGATGATACAATTTACAAGAAAATTTTAATTTGTTGTAGCCTGATTTTTATATATGTGTGTGTGTGTGTGTGTGTGTGTGTGTGTGTGCGTTTTATCTTTTTGATGAAGTGTGGTAGCAGTGGGACTTGCAACAGTGTCCATATCCAATTCAAATGGTAAAATCTGTAGAGTACTCAGAATTAACGGCAATTATGTCTTCACTAAAATAATGCTTTGCTATTATATTGATTATAATTCCGTTACCCATCATCTGAGGTTTACCTTGTACAAGTCTACTGGTGTTTTAGATAACTCAACATTAACATATGAAGTTATTTTCTGCTCAATTTCATCTAAGTTTATTTCTTCTGCCTACATAAAATAAAAATATCTGCTATGGCCACCAAATAATTGAGCAACTAATAAGTTATCAGAGATAATCATTTGAAAGGATATTGGGAAGTGAAAGGGTTTCTATGGCAGTGAATTATTTTCACTAGCCACAAACTACCTTTTGATAATAATATTCAAATTTTCTTTCAGGTAGGAAAATGCTTTTCATGCTATCATGCATACCTTTAAAGAAGTTAAGATGAACTTCTTTTTCTGAAGACAGGAAACAAGTATGATAAAAATCAGGCTGATTCAATGGTATTTTCTGGAAAGCAAATGTTGAAAATGGTTGGCATTTATTCAGTATAATCACTTTTTTGTGAAAGCTCTGATCCCTAGTTTCTGGAACTATTTCAACTTTACCACAGATTGAATGAGTTGTCCAGTATCTTTAAAAAATATGTTTTTTTTTTTTACAAAATACAATATTTTTAAAGTTACTTTCAAAGAACTTTTGTTAGAAAAAGAATAAAATATAAAGCAATTCTACAGACATTATTAGGAGAATTAGTTTTAGCCTAAACTATATAGTTAAATTTGTTTCAGATTAACAAATTAAGAAACTTTAGAGCTAAAATATAGTACTCCATCCCTCCAGTTCCATCAGTGTTGCCATTTTTTAAGAAAGTAATTCCAGGCTGACTTTTTAATTATCAACTACTTCTATCCTAGTTTCCTTATAGGAATCTTGTGCTTGAATACATTTGTTGTATTGACATAATTAAATCTGTTAGAAATCTGAAGGGAGATAAGAAAGAAAAAATTGCAATAAATCCATCTCTTTTTTTTACCATGCAAATGGCATCTAAAGAGTCATATCACATTTAGAGGAAAATCATAATCTATAACCTATGAACCCTCTTCATAATTGTATATTGCTCATAACTATAACTATTAATTGAGAAAATAGAGCTTAAATTACTACAGGAGAGAGAACTAATATTTAAAAATCACAAAAAAGTTAATTAATTGAAAGATCAATCAATAAAAGTAGACAGTATTATTTAGAAAATGATTGTGTGAATTATGATAGAGGTGAAGATTTGAGAAGATAAAACACAGAACATCATTAATTTCATTACTTTTTATAAAGTTAGCAAAATTAAATGCCATGACTTTAATAATATTTAAATGAAAAAGTGACAGCTTGAATACATTTGAAATCAATATGTTTCAGAAAGATTGTTCCGGGCTAGTTGTAGTTTAATAGTGTGCCTGGGTTTCTTTGATATACAAAATGTATTTAAGGTGATTCCTACCATCTTCCTACCAACTTCTCCCTGTAACCAACACTGTCTCCCTTAAAAAGAGTTCCCTGCTTTGTTTTTCATCTTGTTTCAAACCTAGGACTATTTTTCTCATTTTAAATTTTTCTTTCATTTACCATCATTATTTTGTCAATTCTCAAGATAACTATAAGGCAAGCTAATGAAAATTATATTCTTCTTAATAAAAAGTACTGTTAAAAAGAAGTTGGATTTTTCTATTTTTCAAAGTTTCTATTTTAATTGCATTGTATTATTTATTTATTTTTCCTGAGAAATGAATGATAAATTGTCTGTAACTTCTCTCAGAAATAGAAATATATGTTTCAGATGAATATACATAAAAATTCATATAAATATATATTCATATATACACATTACATAATATAAAATATAACACAGTTTAAAGCAAAAATAATGATTATTGACTTGTAAGTGCAGAATATATGTATAAAGTATGTGAAAAGAATAAAGCAAATAATAAGATGCCAAAGAATAAAATATACTATTGTATGATTTTAACATTTTATGTAAGGTGTTATTTTTACTTATTAGAATAATAAAATAATTTTAAAATATTAATAATGAAGTACAAGAGAAATTTTCTAATACTAGATATCAAAATTCAATATAAAGCTACAACAGTGTGGCTGTTTTATTTTTTTGCCCACAGAAATAGAAATATTAGTGGAGGAAAATTTCTGAACATAAAATGTTCAGAAATATATAAAAATGGAATTTTAAGTGAGTGAAACAATCACTAATTAATTGTAGAATAAAAGATGTATTTTTTGAGATGATTTTTATAGAAATCCTGTATAGTAGGCAAACATCCAAGGAAATACAAAAGCTAGATTTGGTTTACTTGAATGTTTAGTCGCCAACAGATTATTCTTCCTGCTTCAGTAGGAGCTGCCTTCCTTACATAAATAAAAGGCTCATGATGTCTAATTTTCTATCTTCTGTTAAAGAAGAACATTTTTTCCTTCTACATCCAGCATCATGTACTGATCAAAATCCTTTTGTTGCTTTATTCTACATGAGTATATTATACAATATTACTCAAGAGTTACTAATCTTTGAACAACTCTCAAAGGCTTGTTTTATTAAATAAAACAGAAACCATCTATCTATATTCATCTAAAATGTTAATAATTTATTCTGATTAATTTATATTCTTGAAATTTCTTTTTGTCTTTTCAGACAACCTAAGCCATTTGGGAAAGTTTTGGGAAAATTTCTTATTCACATTAATGTAAAAGTAAATTAACTATAAGTTCTTAAATGTAATAAATATAAAATTAAATGAAAAATAAAGTTAAAACAAAAATCAACACATGTGTTAATAAAAATCATAGTCACATCATATATTTTTGAGCTAAAGGGCAATAAATTTAAATAATCCAAATAAAATATAATTTTTAAAAATTTTATCAAAAATAAACCATCTCAAAAGCCAAACAAATGTCAAAACCTGGGCATACATTACTTTACACACTTATTCTATGCATATGAAAATGCAAAAATGATCCCATTTTATTAAAAGTATTTTAGCTTTATCTATACTATTCTTTAATTTGCTTATTGTTCCTTGAATATAAAAATGCATATAATAAAAAAATTAAAATTATATTACAATCTACTGACATATTTGTAACATATCTAATTAAAAGCTATTTGAAATCAAATTTTAGTATGTAAAGTCAGTAGAAAAATTGCCAAAAGCCACCCTGGTTATAATTACATAAAAAAATACTCAACTTCACTGGAAATTAAGTAAGTTTAAATTTCAAAAGAAATTTGATGAATTTTAAGATGTTAATATAATTTTTTAGTTAAAGTGCTTATTTTAATGAGCATTCATAAGAAGATTTATAATACACACATAATTTTTACACATTTTAATCAGCTCTCTAGCAGGATGTATTAGACGTTTTAAAAATATTTATATCTCTTACATAGGAGTATGAGTAGGGAACTGAATTATGGTGACATTAAATATAAGGTTTAATGATATTGAAAAATAGTATCATCATTTAAGTGCTAATACAATTTTTGTTTTTATTTCAAGATATTATGAGGGTACAAACATTAAGGTTACATTTTATGTCTTTGCCTCATCCAAGCAAGGGTTAAAGACATGCCCTTCCCCCCTGCAATGCTCCTCCTGTCCTTTAGTTGCAGGTTTACCCCCCCATCTCCCTAGTCCCTGGAGAGTATTAGTGCCATGTGAGCATCCTAGTGTTGATCAGTTAGTACCGATTTGATGGTGAGTACAAGTGGAGCCCATTCTTCTGATCCTGTGATACCTCACTTCAGATAATGGGCTCAAGTTCAATCCAGGAAAATATAAGAGGTGCTAGATCATTGTCCTTTCTTATAATTGAGTAATATTCCATTGTATACAAATACCAAATTGTAATAATCCACTCATGAATGGATGGGCATTTGGGTTGTTTCCACATCCTTGCAATAGTGAATTGTGCTGTCATGAACATTCGAGTGCAGGTGAGTTTATTATACAATGTCTTTTGCTCTTTTGGGTAGATGCCTAATAGAGCTATTGCTGGATTGAATGGTATTTTTATTTTTAGCTTTTTGAGGTATCTCCAAATTCTTTTCCACAGAGGTTGCACAAATTTACAGTTCCACCAGCAGTGTAAGAGTGTTCCTGTCTCTCCACATCCTAATCAGCATTTGTTGTGTTGGGATTTTGAATAATGGCCAGCAAACACATATAAAAGTGCTCAACATCTCTAATCATTAGAGAAATGCAAATCAAAACCCAATGAGATATCACCTAACCCCAGTGAGATTGACCTCTATCAAGTACTAACACAATTTTATTTAAAATTCAGATTTTTTTTTCAATTACAAAATGCAATTATTTCTATTTTCTCTTTGAATTCACTCTCCACTCTGACTTCTCAATGTTCAGCAAGGACCAAGGATTTTCTCTTGATTATTCTCCACCTGTGCACCATAACTTCATCCTATATGTCTCTCAGGAAATTTTAAGATAAACTTCAGTGAATGTTGATTACCTAGACATGTCACAAAACAATGTCCATTAGCTGAATAGTTATAGGGAGATTTGGGGGTACAAGCTTTGTTCTGTGTAATGCTTTTTTGCTGGGCCATACGAAAATAATTTTTTCCTTCTTTATTGGCAAAGACAAAGCAACAAAATACTGCCAGTATTGGAAATTGTGTTATAATGTCATGGGAATGTTTGAACTAGACATCATGTAGTATAAAAAAGAACAAAAAGCATTTTGTGAATTCTTCATTTATTCCAGGCTTGGTGTTTTTGTATAAATTAAATCATATTTATTCATCATAAATCTAAAGGTAGAAACAAAAATCAGTATATTAAGAAAATGTGCAATGGTAGTCTACAAGTTAATTAGACACTTTCAATATTTCTTTCATAAATGCTGAAAATCAATGAAAGGACTTTCTGACAATATACTATCATTTTACAACTTAAGTTTATGATGTTTGTGCAATTAACAAGAGAAAATTGTTATTAATCTGTTTACCTGTCACGTGTATGGTATGTAAAATTGTGTGTTGATCCAGAGTAAAGCTCACTGAAAAATGGTTTACCAAAACTAGGAAACATTCCAAATATGCATTTCAGATGTTATTCTTATAATAGTCTATAAATAAATGAATATATGTTGTCATAATTCATTGTATGCTATTAAACACATCCTGCATTTAAATGGTATAATGCATTTTAATGCTGTATTATTTATGGATTCTTTTTACGTATTTTGTTATCTTATTACTTTATATAAGAAAATTGAAATGATCACTGATATAGTTGAGTGGTTAAGAGTGCTGGTTCTTGGGTCAGATTTTATTGGTAGACTACTGGCTCCATCAATAATTAAATGTGGGGCACTAAACAAACTACTTTACCTTTCTCTGCCTTGGTTTTCTCAATTATAAAATGGGATAATACTTTCTTAATCATCAAATTACTGTAGAGGTAAATCAAAATATATAAAAACAGTAAGAAGAGTACATATCACTTAAGCATACAATAAATATATGCAGAGATAAATTAAATATTTCTTCTGGATAAATAATTATTTTTCATTTGTTGAGACATAAGGGCCTAGTTTATACTTATATTTAAGTAAACAAAAGCTATTTTTTTCCAGGTTTAATACTCTTTTCTAAACTCAGAAAGGCAATTAACTTCTCTTCACTAATACAGTGAAATGACTTTCCACATTCAAACTTATTTATCGTCTCTTAGAGAATAGATCCAAAAAAAAAAAAGAAAGAAAAAGTTATTTCTGTGACACTTGGCAATAAAAACTTGATTTTCTCCTTTTACTTCTTCTTTATTTATTCTTAAGATGCTGTGATATTTCTATTCCCTGTATAAGGTCTCCTCTAAATAAAAGACCTGGTAAATAAAATTGAACCAATATAAGCATTTAGATTATATTTGTAAAATATAGAGGAAAAAATATGAAGGCAAAATTAATATAGTATATATCACATTTTATGTGGAAGAAAATGCTAGGTTTATGAAATAAAAAATTAGAATCTCCATGAGGCATTCTTTAATTTAATATAAACCATTATAGAATCTATTACATCCAGGGAAGAGTTCTGGGGGGAGTAGATTGACTCTGAGAATCTATGTTTTAATGCATTATCCCAATACTGAATTCATTTTATATTCTTGCTAATCTCTTTATTTGGTTTATGATGATTTTGAGACACAATTGAGGAATATGAAGATACGAGGATAATCTTCAGTACTCCAACATATTGTTAAAAATGAAACTGTAGATTTTAAACTGTCCCTTTTCTACTTTAACCCTTCTAAAGAAAGCCATATAAATACATTTTTATCCAATATACTTTGAGAAATATACCTATTAATATTCATAAATTGTTTTACATGTATTGACTGTTGAAGTACTCATGCTTTAGAAGTTATTTTTGTAATGACATGATTCCAATATTAAGTCATGTGAAAATGTGTAAATTTTAGTAATTTGCTTATGTTAATTTATTCCTTCCTCCTAGCCAAATGGATATTTTAGTTTTATGCATATGTGCCTATTGTATTCAATAGGATCTTCTGAAAAATAATGTTGGATTCTTATACTAAAATCTTATTTATATTTTCAGGTGACTTTCAGTAGTTTTCATTAAGGGAGTATTTAACCATCATAATCAATTTAATTAATTATGCCAGCAGGAGACATCCACTAAATTATCCATGAGTAAAAACAAATTAAAACTGCCAAAAATACATAAAAAGAATATGATGACAAAATATTTCTAAATACAGAAATATTAATTAGAAAAAGAGCTCCACTAGAATAATTGTGTTTTAGGATGATTAACTGTAGGCTAAGTGTTAATTTTTAGCTATTTTAAGATGAACGCTCATTAATATAGATTGCATCACTATTCTGCTTCAGAGAGTAGAGAATAAGTAGAGTGACATACTATTCATCAAGTTTTCATCTAGAGTAGTCACCCCATACCATATGAATATTTTCATTAACCATTTGGAAAATTAATTGTTTTGTCATTATATTTAATTTTTTTAATAGAAGAAAACTTTTCTTTTTCATCTTTTATTTTCTGCTACTCTCTGATTCTGTCTGGCTCATAGCAATTATGTAATAACATTTTCAAAAATAATGAATGAATTCATAGAAAATATCACAGATAAAATTGAGAGTAAAGGTTACAGGATTAATTCATTCAGGGGAAAGATACAGTTTATTTATGCCTCAGTACATTTGTCCATGCACTTGGAATCATAGTTCTCAGAAGACCATTCTATTTTATGACTTGCGAGGATTTTTTTTTTCCCAGCAGTTTAAGCCCTAGGATAGACTTATTTTATGATGGTGGTTTGAGATCAATTGCCTGCTGCAATGTTGCTGCAATTTTTATCATCCTGGGTTTGCTTTCCATGAAGTTTTGTGGAAGGGTGGAAACCTGGGAGAATGCTTGCTGGGATTTACAGTGTTTGCTTTTATAACTAGAGTTTATTTTGAAGTTTGGCTAATCTCTTTCTGTTTACACTGAAGGCATAATTTTCATCCAGTTTTCTTTTCTTGTTGTTCTTTATTGTTTTTAGAGAAAATACTGGACAATTCGAACCTTATAATCTTCCATGTCTTTAGCTAACCAAAAGTGCCCACATGTCACTCTGAAAAGAAAACATTCAAAATTTAAGAAAAATATGGCTTTAACAAGGGAAACCCTGCTTTTTCTTGAAAAATCACAACAAAATTAGATTAAAACAGTGATATGAGAAATTAAGAATTTGCATGAGCTTACCATTATAAAATTGCACATCATACTATGCAGAACATGTATATAAGAATGCTTATTATAATTTTAGAAGGGTCTTCCTTAAACCTACATAAATGTAAGATATAGGAGTTGGAAAATATTTTAAAAGATTCTCTAATATTTCTTATCATGTTAATGAAGTCAAATAAATTGATAGCTGTCTCTCATTCCCCAAAATACTATTTATTATAAGCAACATAATTATGTATTAGAAAATATAATCATGCTCTCTTTTTTCTTGAAATACAAGCAATGAATAGAGTAGAAGCCAATTATGCATGATGATTTTATGATTTAAAATTTCAAACAAAATATTTGAGTATATTTCTTATAAAATTAACCATGGTTTTAATATAAAATATTTTTATCTCTTTTTATTTACTCAGTTTTAATTGAAAAATAATAATTGTGTATATTTATGGGGTACAATGTGATAAGTTGATGAGTTAAAAAATGTTAATTGGCTTGACTGAATCTTTCTACAATGCTTAGATACAACAAAAATATCACATTGAGCCTCAATATAAAATATTTTTACAAATTTGCAATCCCACCAACAGTGTATAAATGTTCCTTTCTCTCGGCATTCATGCCATTGTATATTGGTTTTGGACATTTTAATAAAATTCATTCTAACTGGGGTAAAGTGATATCTCATTGTGGTTTTGATTTGCAATTCCCTGATAATTAGTGACATTGAGTATTTTCTCATATGTTTATAGGCCATTTGTCTTTCTTCTTTTGAGAAGCCTCTGTTCTTGTCTTTTGCCCACTTTGTAATAGGGTTGTTTGTTTTTCTTGCTGATTTTCTTGAGTTCTTTGTAAATTCTAGACCTTTGCCCTTTAGCAGTTGCAAGCCCTTTATAGCTTTCACATATTTTCTCCAATTCTGTAGGTTGTGTATTTGCTCTGTTGTTTCCTTAGCTGTACAGAAGCTTTTTAGTTTAATCAAATGCCATTTATTAATTTTTTTTGTTGTCATGACTGCCATTGGGATCTTAGTCATGAATTCTTGACCCATGCCAATATCTACAAGAGTTCTTCCTACATTTCTCTCTGAATTCTTATGGTTTCATGCCTTAAGATTTAAGACTTTTATCCATCTTGAATTAATTTTTGTAAGTGGTGAGAGGTAGGGGTCTTGTTTCATTTTTCTGCATGTGGTTATCCAATTTTTCCATCACCATTTTATTGAACAGGGGTTCCTTCCCCCACTGTACAACCTCGATGGAAAATAGTATAGAGATTCCTCAAAGAACTAAAAGTGGAACTACCATTCAATCCAGCAATCCCACTGTTATGCATCTAGCCAAAGACAAAAGAAGATTTTTCATCAAAAAGACACCTGACCTCAAATGTTTATAGCAGCACAATTCATAATTGCAAAGATGTGGAAATACCTAATGGTTGAGGTGCGCACCTTCTGGGAGATGGACAGGCTTGAAGCTCTGACTCGGATAGGACAAAGGCAATATATGTAACCTAAACATTTGTATCCCCGTAATATGCTGAAATAAAAGATAAAAAAAATACAATCAAACAAAACAAACAAAACCCCCTTCAATTTCATACTTTATACAAAAGCAGTAACTTAGCTTATGACACACATATAAATGCAACTCATAACATACAAAATATTAAGAAAAATAGTTATGTGAGGTTAGGTAAAGGATTCTTACAAGAAGCATAGAAACATGATTCATAAAAGAAAAAAATAGATGTGTTGAATTCATAAACATAGATAATTTTGCTTCTACAAAACATGGTTGAGAGAATGCAAAATACATTACCAGTAAAAGAACATGTAAATAACTACAATTTATAAAAAATATACACACACATTCACACATACACACATATACGTAAAGAACACTAAATGAAGAAGTAAAAAACAACTGATCCAATTTAAAATGTGAAAACTCTTTGAACAGTATTTTCACTAGGGAGGATACAAAGATGACAACTATGCATATGGGAAGATGTTTTAATTATTATAATTAGTCCTTTTTGGAATGTAAATTAAAACCACAATGAAGTACTACTACATATCTTTTAGTGGTTAAAAGCAAAATACTGATAATATTAAGTGCAAACAAGTTTGTGGAGCAACTGGAAGTTGCATACATTTCTAGTGAAAATGCAAAATTATACAGCCACTCTGGAAAACAATGTGGAATTTTTTTTATAAAATTAGATGTACATTCAATATATGACCAAGCAAACCTAGTCATACTTTTTCATAAATAAAAACTCCGTTCACATAGAATTCTGCACATGAATGTTTATGGCAGTTCTAATTATACAATATAATATAATTCAGGAATAAAAAAGAGCCAATTTTTGATACATCCAACAACTTGAATGTATCTTCAAAGCATTATGTTAAAGAAAAGCACTGAGTTTCAGTTATATTTGTTATGATTCCATTTATAATACAATTTCTAAAAGATAAAATTCAGTGTCAGAGAATAGATCCTTGGTTGACATGAGTTAAGTGTGTGTAAGTGTGTGTGTGTGTGTGTGTGTTAGTGTGTGTGTGGTATGATTATGAAATGATAAAATGAGGGAGTTTTTTTACAGAGCGACAGAAATTTCCTGAATCACGATTGTGGTGAGTTTTATCTGATTCTTTAAAAGCGTTACCATTAATGTAACTGTAATCAATGAAAACATTCAGTTTATGGTACGATCTGTTAAAACCTTAAATTAATTTTAAAAAGAAAAGAAAAAAATACTATCCTCCCACACATCTCGGTATAGTCACACAATCACAGTTACTGCAGGATGTACTTTTGAGCTGTCACATGGCAAAGTTATAATTTATCCATCACAAATCTATAAATAATGTTGACAAATATAAATGATTGGCATGACAAAAAAGAGCATTCACTCCAGGTGCAAAGAGCAAAATATAAACCCAACAAAATATTTTATCATACATAAAACCATGTTTTTGTTTTCCCACTGCCATGGTCACCATATTCATCTTACCGTTATTTTTTACTAGAAAAAATTTTGTCTTGGTATTTTTTGATGTTGACAAATTATTTCAATTCAGACTGAGTTGAGTTTAATTAGAATTTCCAACATGTGTGTTCTGCCAACCAGTATTTTAATTAAATGTCAATAGATACACCTTGAATAGATATTTAAATATGTTTTTCAACTAATTACCTAAAACAAAGAAATGGTGTGTGTTATCATTTCAATGATTTTTCAAGTTTTTTAAATTGTAATTTAATTTAACTTAACTTTTTTCTTTATTTAACTTACACATAGTGTTTGTTAACCAAGCTAACTTCTTTTAAAAATATAAACATAGTTAGTACTTTAAATTATTATTAATAGTAGTATTCATAGTAGTTGTATTCAACCCATTGTCATAATACATATTTCAAAGAGCTAAAAGTGGAGTGAAGAGTATATTTCCCTTCTACACGTCTCAAAACTTCTTGATTATCCCCCTTGTAGTTAACCATTTTTGCAGTTTCAGTTATTTATTATTCCTAGGTATTGTGTGATTTTTATGATCTGTATGTCATATGTTACATAAATAGTTCATATGTCACTTCAGCCATAATGAGATTGTAATCATTTTCATTCTTTTTTTAGTGATTTTAGTCTATCCCAAATTTAGTCTGTTATAAATCAAACAATACATCCAATTTTGAAATGTAACCTTTGTACTTAATTATATTATTAATAAAAATCATATATACATTTTAAGAGTCCAGTTTTATGAAATTTTCACAGTTGCTCCCCCATGTTACCATTGAACTTGTCAAGAAGTAAACCATCACCATCATCCCATATCTTATCCATTGACGCACCTCATTCTCAAAAGTAAACACTTCCCCGACGTGTACTATTATAAACAAATTTTGCTTTATATGAACTTTATGTAAGTACAAATATATAGTATATATTGTGTTATTTCTAACTATTTCATTCAGCATTATATTTGTGAGGAGTATCTACAGTGTATTTTTTTTTTTTTTTTTTTTTAGGCAGAGTCTCACTCTGTTGCCTGGGCTAGAGTGCTGTGGTGTCAGCCTAGCTCACAGCAACCTCAAACTCCTGGGCTAAAGCGATCCTTCTGCCTCAGCCTCCCCAGTAGCTGGGACTACAGGCATGAGCCACCATGCCCAGCTAATTTTTTCTATATATTTTTAGCTGTCTGATTAATTTCTTTCTATTTTTAGTAGAGACAGGATCTCGCTCTTGCTCAGGCTGGTCTCGAACTCCTGACCTTGAGCCATCCGCCCGCCTCGGGCTCCCAGAGTGCTAGGATTACAGGAGTGAGCCACCGCGCCCAGCCTCTACAGTGTATTCTATTCCTCTATGTTACTACACTAAGATATTTAGTCATTTCACTCCTGAAGGGCATTTGGAATGTTTTCAATTGGTTAATTAGTAATTATCAATAATCCACGAATGAGACTTTTGTTAACATTTTTGTCAATTTGCAAATTTTTGCACATTCTATGCATATGTATTTATACAAATGAATCAAATGTGCATACATTTGTTAACGTGTGCATTTGTACATGAACATTTTGTACATTTTGGTGTGTATTTCTCTTTAGCATATTCCTCAACGGAGAAACTGCTGGAGCATAGGTTATGATATATACTAACCTTTACTACATACTATTCAATACTTTCCTAAAAGTGTTTATACTCCTTATATGCCTAAAAGCAGTATAAGGAGTTCACATTGTTCCATACTCTCAATAACGATATTTTCAGTCTTTAATTTTAGTTATCTGGGTGTGGGTTTTAGGGCAATGCTGTTGGTTTTATTTGATGAATTCCTGAAAGACTGATGAGATCAATTAACTTTTATGTTTGTTGGTCATTTGAATATCCTTCCTTATAAAGTACCTCTTTAAGTATTTACCCATTTTCCCAAAAGATTTTTCTCCTCTTTCATCTTCCCGATTTGTGGAATGTCTTTATAGAGTCTTAATATAAGTATTTTATTTTTTAAAAGACATGCAAATATCTTCCACTCTCTGACATGCATTATTACTGTCTTTAGTATTATTTGTGAAGATTGTATTTTAAGAGCTTGAATTTAACATCATTACTGTCCTAAAATGTTAATAGCATTAGCTCCTGATTAAAAACACTTTTGCTCTCATTAAGCATATATTATAGCTTTTTCATATGTCCTATCTTTCAGAGATTTATTGTTTTGCTATTAACGTTTAGACTTACAGTCCACATGAAATATTTTTTATGGTGTACAGTGGGGTCAGAAAGAAAAGTTTTTGCTTTCATTTTCTCTCTTTCCTTCTCTGCCCTCACATTCCATCACTTTTTACCCTCTCCCATCCCTTTCCCTTCTCTCTTGCTTATGTGTACTTAATTGACTTGAAACCACTTATTTAAAATACAGGCCACTCCTCCATGGTACGCTGAAAGAATTAACTTTGTTGTTAAGTGTTTGACACAAGTAAAACTTTTCCTTAACTCTCTTTTCTCTAATTTGCTACATAGGTTGATCTGACTATCTTTACAAAAATATGCATTCTTAATTATTGGTGCATTCTGATAAATATCCATATCTAGTAATGTGTTTTCTTAATTAAATTTCCATTTTAATAATGGATTCCATGTGGTCTTCCACTTTCATTCATTTCTTTTTTTGACATTTCTCTCAACAATGTTATATTTAGCAGGTTTGTACATCTTTATTTAGATTTATTCCTACATATAAAATGTTTTTTGATGCTAACATAACATCTATTTTGAAATTTCATTGTTAAAATATTTGTTGTTGATATAGAGAATTAAAATTGACTTCCATATATTGAATTTATACTAGTAAACAAGTTTTAATACTAAATTTCACTAATTAATTGTTAAATTTAATTTTCAAATGTTTATTTCAATTTATTCATTTACATTTTTAAGTGTACAATCCTATATTATGAGAATAAAATTAAATTTCTTTCTTTCTAATCTTTATACTTCAATTAGTTTCTATGCTTTATTACATTGTTGAATAGAAATTATTTGAAATGACATGTTTTCTTCAATTATAATTTCAGAGAGAAATCTGTCATTAATTGATCATTAAGTAAGGCGTTTTTCTTTTTAAAAAGCTATTAATTATTTGCATTTCAAAGGATTATATTCTGCATTATTAATTTGTAAATCATATGCTTAGTTCCCAAATATGGAAAATGAGTATTTATGGGGAATACTATTGATTTACAGAAAAGCTGGAGGAAATGTAATATTTTCAAGTAGTTGAGGAAAGCATACAGTCATTCAATTGACAAAAAGCAGATATAGACAATACTTTAATACCCATATAATAGATTCAATATTCAGGTGGTAATAATAAATTTTAAAAATTACATGTAAAAGCTTTCTCTGTATAATACAGTAGGTTTAGAATTCTGAGATGATGAATGCACGTAAATGAGGAGGGACAAAATTATGTACCACTTCTAATATGGAATATATTATTGATTGGCAGTTTTAAAAACAGTAAATATTTGTAATAAATTAATGTGTCACAAGAATGGAAAGACAAACACCACATGTACTTACTGTTAAATTAGAGCTAATCGATCAGCAATTATGTGCACATATGGAAATAATATGCATTGGAAATCAAGCAGGTCGGTGGGAGGAGGCCGGGAAGGGTAAAATCACACCTAACGGGTACCATGCACACTATCTGGGTGAAGGGCGCACTTATAACTGACTCAAACAATACAAAAGCAATTTATGTAACCAAAACGTCTGTACTCCCATAATATTCTGAAATTTAAAACAATCTTATATTTTCTGAATTATCATTTTTAGTCTCTTCGTTCTTTTTTGCCACACCAAATAATCGATTGAGAATAAACTAAACATTAGATTTTAATTTTATTCCTCCTTGGGAAACTTATCAAGACATAAACTTAGTTAACTTGCTTCTTCAAAACACAATTTGGTATACACAAGATCATCCTTTGTCATCCTTCCTTTTCTCCTTTCTTTTCTATTAAATGGCCCTTGATGCTCTAACAGAAGATTGCTGTGTGGGCAGCCTTCACATCAGTCTGTAATGAAATCTAGCTGCCCTTTTGTACTCGGAGGCTTTGTTTACATTTATATTTTGTTTGTATACTGTGTTTACAGCCTGCCTAATTATTTACTTACTCCTCTGCTATAAGACTTTATTATCTGAACTGAGATACAAAATAAATTTGTCTTCAGAGTAGGAGAAGCATGTATGCATCATACCAGTAAAGATAGAGATGGGCTGTCGATTGCTTTTTGGAAGTAGTCATTTCGAAAAATAAATAAGGTTAGATATTTACTTCAATCCATGATTCCAATAAATTTTTCATGAATGAATGAACTAAACTTAATGTCATAATAAAGGCATGACAGACTACAGGGACTTGGAAAAAGGCCATTCAATAATAAAGAAATCCCAGAAGCTATCAATGAAAGGGCTATGAAATTGGACAGATACAATTTTTTAAAAAACTTACAGGGCAAAAAGAAGGTACAGAGGAAAACCCAAACAAAGTAAATTAAATACATATAAAATAACAAATATATAGTCATACATTTAGTATATTCTATATGTACACATACATATATGCAATTTAGGCAAAAACATGTTTGTAGTATACATGGCTATTAAAATTACAAATCTCTGAATACCTAGCAGTGAATCTACAATAACAAGATTTTTTTCCCATCACACCAATAGAATAATAGAAATGGATATAAGAGGTATTTCACATCCACAAATTCTCACATATAAATACACATATTCATTCAAATACAGCAAATGAGTAAGATATACACCTCAATCCTTCTTTAGGGCAAATGTGATTTGCATTCCCTGCCACCGTGAAGGTGGTACAGCTGTGTGATTTGCTTTGGTCACTGAATATTGACTGGTTGGAAGTATATTTGCAGAAAAAATTCCAGAAGAGTTTTGTAATCAAACATGCACTTTAAATTTCGATGGATAGTTTCAATTTGCTTTCTAAAGAGGACACATGGATTTACACTCTGATCATTATTACTTAGGGGTTCCTTAAAGTAGAAACATTTAAGACTCAATATTCAGCTCATGAAATTTCCTTTCTTTTTTGAAAATGATTGATCTTGTTCCAGATAATAAACCCTCAGCCTGGGTCCTGGAAGTGAATCATAGCTCCCAACTAACTGCAGTGAACCTGTACCACGAGTTAAAAAATTAAACTACTGAGATACTGGTCTGACTGATACTTTGGTTAAATAAGTCCTAGGTCAAGCAAAACTTTCCTTTTTATTATTGAAGAAGTCTTGGGAAAGTCCCTAACTCTCTCTAACCCTCAGTTTTCTTATATTGAAAATGTTAAATGCAATTTAAGAATCATCAAAGAAAAGTGATGTTTTCCTATTCACTTTCAATAGAAGAAAATTAGAAGTTGAATGTATTTCTGGCTCATCCTGCCTAATTAAAATACTTCCTTCATTTTATTCTCACCATTTTAGGAAACTTTTTTGTCTTCTCATTAATCTTTCGCATTTCCCATAGAAGTGAATAGGAAATCAAACTAAGATTGCCTATTATTTCCTGAGATTCTTGAATAATTTATTTTAATCTTTATAATAGAGTATTACAATATTTTCTGAGACTCTATCTGTGACACTAAATTTTAATTAATATGAGGACAATGCAAAAGGATGTCACTATTCATATTTAGTATTTTCACATGCATTTCTCAACATTTCACAATGAAACTGCCTTGAAGAAAGATGCAAATCCTACATAGGTTTAGAGTTCAGAAATTGATGTTTTGATTTAAAATGTAGGCATGATTGGAGATTCTTTGGAATTAGTGAATTTGATCTAGCCAAAATATTTTTATTTCTGTTAATGAAGAATTAGGTTTCCCTAAGTTACATAAACTTAAATCCAAGTCTGTCTCTCTGCTTCATTTTACTGTAGTACCTTTAATAGAATGTGCCCTGTACAGAGTTGGCCCTCGTTGGATCCAAAGGCCTTGAAGGAAAGTAGGGGATGGGGCTTGGAGCATAAGAATCAGTAAGTATTTTGAGCATTGTCCTGTTGTGGGAAACCTATACAACTTGATTCACGAAATGATGTAGCAGCAATGATTTGGTCCATGAAATATATCAATATTTTGTCTGCATTTAACATTGCCGAATACGGATGTCACGATTATCAAGACGTGTTACTTCATAGTAACAGCTACTTATTTGCTCGTAGAACTCAATGTAGCTCAGGCATTAAAACTACTCAAAATGAAGCATAGGATAGTGTGAAAAGTTCTGTATAATTTAATTATAAAATTTTAAATGATGGAACACAATGTTGGGTCTATAGATATTTAAACTGATTTACATTTTGATTTAGTAACGTTATTACAATTATTATTGTAGAATAAATAAATACTTTACAATTTTCTGCTTTCCTATATACACACATTTTGAAATTATTTCTGAGCACAATTACATATAGAATACTGTTTATATACACTAAAGTTGAGTCTATGTTAATATTAATGTACATAGTTTAGGGCACAGAAGTTCAAAAAGGAGATTTTTATTTTTTTGGCCCAGGTCTTCTCAATTTTATGTTGAGGCTGTATGTTCTTTAAGGGTAATTTCAAATATGCTAAATAAATGTGTGTTAAAAAAGCATAGAAAATATTTAGTTTAGGTTAATCTTCATCAGTGCTAGATTAACTGTTATATTTTGTAAATGATTCATGAATTTAACTTTATTTTTAATGAATAATATTGGTGAAATACATGATGGACTTTCACTAGAATGACGAATAGAATGTAAGATGTACATTTTTATTACTTTATATAATTTATTCTTCAAAGAGCATTTTATTGCATTTCTTGACTAATAACAATGCTCACAAGAAAGACTAGCCCACAGCACCACACTGCATCAGTGATGGCAACTAAAAGAATAAAACAAACTCATGAATATTTAATGTTTAATAACAATTTACAAAATTAGAAACCATAATAACAAGAAGGAATTATGGTATTTGAATAAATTATCTTGTTACTAATCATGTTGCACAAATAATGACACAAGAAAATATATTAAAGTGAAATTTTGTGACTATACTTTAATAAAATTATAAGAATTATAAGATTTCAGTAAACTTAATGTATACCAGTAGTGTTGTATTCAAATGACAGAAACTAATTGCCATATTTGCTACTTCTTGAAGCAAGATTAGTAGTATAAATGAATGCAAATATTAAATTGGTTTCAGATGACCTAACCACTAATACAAAATGCAAGGGCTAATTAGGTTCATTTTGTTCAGCATAAAATGAAGGTAAAACTTCTCTCTTAAATTAAAACCAATCATTATTTTAAAATCCCAATCTTACATTTCATTGTCAGTCTTTTATTAAAATGTAATCATTTAATTATACCATACCTGAAACTGTTAGGCAAAAATTTCTATTTTTAAATTTTAAAATGTAACTAAACTTTATTGCTGAACTTTTCACAAAAGTTACATATACTTGATAGAATAAAATCACTTCCTCCAACAGTATCAGAATATGAGCTTTTACAAATGCTGTAATTTTATATATAATTAAAAGCTTCTTTATTAATTTTGAAAGCTTGCTATCATTGCTTTTTAATCAAATGTCCTCAATATTTTCCTGCTTCTTAAAACACAATATTTCTAAGTATGTTAATATAAAATTATAAACACTCATTATTGTATTGGACAGTGATATATGCAAAGGATTATGATTAAAATTAGAATAAATAGGATCTTTTACATCAGATTAGGATGTAGAGGTATAAAATTACCCTTACTCTCATGAAAATATTTTTAAAAGATAAACTAAAGACCATAGAGTTCATGATATTCAAAAAGTAGTCAACATTGGAAAGCCCAAAAGGGCTGAATT
The DNA here is from genome assembly GCA_963575035.1 of Avahi laniger. Lineage (NCBI taxonomy): Eukaryota > Metazoa > Chordata > Mammalia > Primates > Indriidae > Avahi > Avahi laniger. The sequence continues at coordinate 19,407 of CAUYSK010051480.1, read as the reverse complement.
ACACAGAGAATAAGTCCTTCACTGAAAAGTAGAAACCTGTTTATTCAATAATAGATATAAGTGCACACCATATTTCTTACATAGTATACATAGTTTTACAGGTTTCAATTAGGCATATATTTCTTAGATAGGGTCAAACTATTAACCATAATAATAAAGATAAATTTCATAAAAATAATGGCAACTTCTATTTATCAAAGACTCTGTTAAATAAGAAACAGTAATATGTAGACTGAAAGAATATTTAGAATATTTCTGATACATTTATACAACAAAGGATTTGTACCAGTATATAATTACTTTTAAAAATCAAACAACCCAATTAAAAATGAGTAAGAACTTATAAAGACACTTTATCTCAATATACAATTGACTACTACATACAAAAACAAATAACTTCATTATTCTTCAGATAACTTTATATTAAATTAGCATGAAATATCTCTTACTGTTAATGTGAAAAAGTAAAAAGGTGATAATTTCAAATATTGAGAAAAAATTAGAGTAACTAGAATATTAACACATTCCTGGTGCTATTGTAAAACAGAACTGATGTTAAAAACTTTTTTGTGCTTTTTAAAGGTAAAAACGTATCTGCTAAATTAACCAGCAATTCTACATCATAGAGACTTTGTGGGCATAGGAAAACATATGAACAAAGTATTCATACAAGAATGTTCATAACAGGTATTCATTATAGCCAAAGTCTGGAAAGAACCCAAATAGTCAACAACAGGAGAATGATAAACACACTGTAGGATATTCATCCAATGAAATATTACTCGACATGAAAAACACAGTAGTGATACACAAAATGCCATATATGCAGCTCAAAACCATTGTGTTGTACAAAAGAAGACAACAGAAAAGAGAAATTCCTGCATTTTTACACTCATATGAAGTTTAAAAAGGGGCTAACCTAATCCATGATAATAGATATCAGAAAGGGGTTACTTTGGAGATTTGAAGGTGGTGGTGCAGGGAATGCATGAACTGAAAAATGTCACTGAGGAAACTTTCTGTGATGAGAGAAATATTCTATATCTTGTTCAGAGTGATGATATTATCGACATATACATTTGTCCAGCTCATCAAAGTGTACATTTAAAATAGATATAATTTTGTGTATGGAAATTATAGCTCACTAAAATTATGCAAATTATGTTACAAGCTATTGGGAACAGAAAATAATATTATGTCAGTGATAGCATGCAGCTATTAAAATTAATCCTTGGGCGAAATAAATTTACTTGAGTAAAAATAACAGGACTTTAAAGCTGAATATCTGTCACATATATATCTTTGTGATGGTGACTGAGGCGAGCTAGGTTCAAGGGAATATAGAGACGTGAGGGAGAAGAGATAGATCCATGGATTTTCCCAGGACCAGAGATGTTTTGCCATGGGGATTTTCTGGGGATATTTAATGCTAGAGATAAATGCTGGAAGAGGGAAAGTGAGTCTGAGACTATGAGCCTACTTTCTAGCATTTGGCAAGCTTTTATTTTCTGATAAACATGCTTAAGAATTGCAATGGATAAATTAGTGGCATTTAGTTGTATGTATCTAACTAACTCATCTCCATTACTTAATTGAGTATTAGTACTTGTATAGTCATGTGCCTCATAATGATGTTTTGATCAAGGGCTAACTACACATAGGAGGGCGGTACCACAAGATTAAAATGGAGCTTAAAATTCCTATCACCTAGTGACGTTGTAACCATCATAGCGTGGTAATGTGATGCATTACGTGTTTGTGGCAATGCTGGTGTAAACAAATCTACTGTGCAGCCAGTTGTATTAATGTAAAAGCACAGAACATACAATTGTGTATAGTACATAATGCTTGATAATGATAGCAAATGTCTATTATTGGTTTATGTATCTACTATATTATACTTTTTATTATTATTTATTATACTTAAAAAAAAACATTAATTGTAAAACAACCTCAGGCAGGTCCTTCACGAGATATTCCAGAAAAAGGCATTGCCACCTTAGAATATGCTCTGTGGATGTTATTGCCCCTGAAGACCTTCCAGTGGGACAAAACGTGGAGGTGGAAGAGAGTGAAAGTGACGATCCTGACTCTATAGGCCAAGGATAAAGTGTGTATTTCTGTCTTAGTGCAAACAAAAATTTTAAAAAGTAAAAGAAATGGAAATAGAAAAGGTTATAAAATAAGAATATAAGGAAAGAAATTTTTTTTTACTTCTGTACGATGTGTTTGTGTTTTAAGCTATTTCATTATGAAAGAGTCAAAAAGTTAAAAATTTAAGGTTATAATCTAAGAAACTTACAGTAATCTAAGGTTCATTTACCATTGAGAAATAATTTTTTAGAATAAATTTATAAATAAATAAATAACAGCCTAAGTGTACAGTGTTTATAAAGTCTACAGTAATATGCAATAATGTAAGTCTTCACATTTTCTCTCTACTCACTCACTGAGTCACCAAGAGCAACAAATTCCAATCCTTTAAGCCCCTGTCATGATAAAGTGTCCTATGCACATTTACCATTTTTTATCTTTTATAATATATTTTACTGTACCTTTTCTATATTTAAATATGTTTAGATACATAAATGCTTAGCATTGTGTTACAATTGTTTACAGTATTGAGTACACTAACATGCTGTTCCAGGTTGTAGCCTAGAAGTGCTAGGCTATACCATACAGTCTAGATGTATAGTAGGGCACTCCATCAAAGTTTGTGCATGTTCTATGACGTTTGCACAAGGAGGAAATTTCCTAACAATGTATTTTTCTGAAATTATCCTCATCATTAAGTGCCACATCCCTATACTTAATCTTTTCAATCTTTTCAGAGCCTATGGTTTTTATAGCTCAGTGGACTTATTAAAGTTTAATCCTATGTTCTGAATTGCTGCAGGGGCCAGAAATGTTTATAGCTAGTGAGCGGATCTTTTTTTTTTTTTTTTTTTTTGAGACACAATCTCACTCTTTTGCCCGGGCTAAAGTGCCGTGGCGTCAGTCTAGCTCACAGCAACCCCAAACTCCTGGGCTCAAGCGATCCTCCTGCGTCAGCCCCCCCGGGTAGCTGGGACTTCAGGCACGCTCCACCGTGTCCAGTTAATCTTTTCTATTTTCAGTTGTTTAGCTAATTTCTTTGTATTTATAGTAGAGACGGGGTCTTGCTCTTGCTCAGGCTGATCTTGAATTCCTGAGCTCAAGTAATCCCCCTGCCTCGGCCTCCCAGAATGCTAGGATTACAGGCGTGAGCCACTGCGCCAGGCCAAGTGAGTGAAGTTTTAATAGACAGCTTCAAAGTTTATCAAAATGGAATCACAAATTTGAAAAGAAATAGATTGATGATTGCAAAATTTTTAACCACTGTTGATTTTACCTGAAGGAAGTGATTTGGTATATGGTTCACAGTTGCTGAAAATTTTTAATTAATAAATAGATTTTTTGCAGTACCTACTATGCGGTAAAGCAGTAGATGTGTAAGGTGACGGATGTTTAGCAAGGAATTCACTTTTCTCTCATATCACTCACTTCCCCACATTCACAAGCATATCCCCATATTTTTCAGCTTCCAAATGCAAGGGACATAAGGAGGATTTCATGATGATATTTCAGTTCTCTTGGTATATTCATGTTAGTTTAAAGCCCGATTTCAACAGCCTTTTAAAGAGCTTTCCCCTTTTGTTAGTGCACAGTTACCCTGGGGAAAGGTCGCAGATAATGATGTACTTCTTTAAGTCAAATATTGTTTGACTTACAACTTTAAGCACCTGAGACACTTCTTCCTCTGACCACAGGAGCCCACTCAGTCCAACCTAATTGCATGTACCAGGCAAATATTAGGGAGTAAACCAATTCCATGGAGGAGTTTTTAACCAATCTCTGATGGAATTTATCCTTTGTTTATGATAAATTTGAGGCATTAGCCAGATTTCCTCCTAAAGCTACTGAGAAAAATTACTATTCAGTTGCTCACATTGAAACCTATTATATATCTGTAGTGATTAAAAATTAAAAAAAATTACAAACCTAATATAGCTAGAATAGAATAATTTAAATCTTTCTAGCATAAAGGTAAGGTAAATATTTAAGGTGATGGCTATCCCAATTACATTGATCTTAACAAATTACATGAATGTGTTAAAGTAGCACATGTGCCCCCAAAATATGAACATGTATTATGTATTAAAAAATTTAAATATGAAAGAACTACAAAAAAATTAAAACCAACAAAATGAAAAATAACCATGGGACAGCTCAGTGGGTACGTATTGTTTTGCATTCCATGCTACTGTGAACACTTTTTGAACCTCTTTCTTGAATAGTATTTAAGGGATTGCTTCAACATACCTGCATACCAGGTCCAGGGGCTATTAATTTATTAATCTATGAAATTAAACATAACACATCTTGCACAGAAGATTACACCCACACTATTAATTGGGTAAGTTTGCAGTCATGCAATATCATTCACCTTTCACCATTTGTTTCTTTTTTTGTTTTTATTTATTTGGTTTTTAGGACCTAAACCCATTAACTGAATATGATTGACTACCCCCGTATTATTTCAATTTTATATGGTGGCACTTAATCATTCAATTTCATATGAAATGTGGTGGTAATTTTGATTTACTTTCTTGGCTCAGGGAGTAATTTTTAGGGGGCTTCCCTTGGTTTATTCCATTATAATGGCTCTTAATTCTAGATTGGCAAGTGATGTAAGGATTGCTTCAGCTTTCTATATAGCATTCAATTATGCAACTAGGGACCAGAGCATTGAACACAGGATCAGTGTTCAGTGAAACTAAATCAGTGTGAAGAAGTCAATTCAAAGCCTGTTTCCAATAGTTGCTTAAAAAGCTCAATGTTTCCCACCTCTCAGTGTACAATTATGCTGGAAACTGATGGAAACAGTGATGTACTGACAATTTTCTAACAACCTACCCACTGAGGGGAGAAGGCAATCACCTTAATTCATAGCATTTGCTTTAATTCCAAGGTGTAAATACACCCACCATGACTGATTTTAAGTTACCAAGATGGCAATATTAAACATGGAGTTGAGCAAAGATACTTATAATAAGCTCTTGAAAGCTTGTATAAACAGGTTACATTACCCCTCTGGTTGGAAGAATGTTCATTGTATATTTTTTTCCTGCAGCATTACAGGTTCTGTCCTCAAGAGAACCCAACTTCCCCTTCAGTTGATATGCTCTTGGTTGAGGAACTGGTTCAGATTTCAAACCTGCATGAAAAATTTTAATATTTTCCATTATCTCTGTTAACATCAGCCTTTACCTTGCAAGACTTTGGTCTTTTTGCGCGCATACATTCTTGTTTTCTATTTATGTATTCCCCACCAAGAAACTACTTCATATCTCTATTATCATATATAATCCTGTTACACCATTCCTTTGTATATTTCTTATTGTACTATCTGCACCTTTTGGGGAACACAGCCATCTGGTTATTTCTTTGCTTTCTGGCAATATTCTTGCTTTAAAATTCACACTTCTCTTAAACCCTCTGTACTCTTGCTAAATACTCGTTCAAGGCAGTTTAATAATCTTAGTCTAATAAACTGGAGTTATGTCATGTCTAAATTGCAAATATCCATCATAGTAGTACATCAGGGCCAATTACAGGTGATTTAGTCAGAATATTGAATTTTGAGTCACAAAAGAGTTTCCTATATCCTCAGAAGTTTCCCTTTTTAGCTTAATATTTTGTCCTCCTACATCCAGTACACTCAAACACATTCATAAGAATATTTCCTGATTCTCATCTTCTGTCAGTATATATTAGCAAGATACTATAAGTTTTTGGTACATAGTTATTTATTTCAGTAGCAGGGACTCTTTTTCCAAATTTGACCGTGCTGCGAACTGTCACTAATTATTGATATAGACACAATTCAGGGGAGTAGCAGTGGACTTTGAAATACACGCATCATCATGTGAGACATCTACCTCATGTGAGGCCTTTGTATGATCTCCAGTAATAGAAGGATTCTTCACTTTTGCAGGAGACATTTGGTTAACTTGGATACCTAATGTTCACAAAAACATTCATTTACATGTTCCATAACAGGACACATGGGTGTTACACTGGAATCAGTGAGCAGAACTTAGAATAGAGACTTGTCAAAACTGCATTAAAATAAGTCTGCTTTGTAGCTCTGCTACTTTTAAATGTTTGATTTTTAGCATAGTCACTCCCACCAAGTCAAGCATTGAAGGCCTATTTGCATGTTTTCTCAGGCATTCTACTTCCTCAAGTCTTCTGGGCAGTTAACAAAAGCAATGCAACTCAAAATTTTTAAAATTACCATTGTACACACATATTTGGAGAGCCAGAGGTTTCACATAAGCTAGTTCATACTCTTCCACTTGTACATTTTCTGAATCTCCCATGGGTTAGGGTTTTACAAACTCTTATGTTACAGTGCCTATGGTTATCACATCTTTTTTCTTATACCAATAAGGTCTTAGTTTTCAATTTCATGAAATTGATCTAGCTCAAAAATTTCCAACATGAAGATATGTTTTCTAGGCCCACACTGATATAATTGCCTTAGCTGTGTTCTCTCAAAAGCAGAGGATAAGATTGGACTTGAGTATGGGTAGTAGGTAGTGTATTTGAAAGTAATTCCAGAAAACACAGTGTAAAAGTAGAGAAAAGAGAGCAGAAAAGACTAAGGACAATAAAGCGTGGTTTAGTAAATGAGTCATTACTGTGAATAACTGGATCTCATACTTGTTAGTGACCCTCAGGAGAATTATGTGCAGCCTTTATTGGTTGAGGGGTATCATCAAAGATCTCTGGGAACTACAAGGTACCTTACAGTACCTTTTGGCTCTGGAGATATACCTCAGGCAGAAAAACGTGTCCTTGAGATGGACAGGTGTCTATTGATATAGGAAATTCTCAGTGTTCCTGGGAGAACTCAGGGTGGACCACTGGGACAAGAATAAATCAGTAATAGCATTTGCTACCAATGAGATTCACAAAATGTGATCCTTGGACCAACAGCATCAATATCGCCAATGAATTTTTGAGAGATTCGTGTTCTCCGACCTTGCCTAATGAATCAGATCTTCCAGAGGTGGAACTCAGCTAATTGTGTTTTAACAAGCCTCCTCTGTGATTACAATGCTTAAACTAAAGTTTAAGAACTATTAATATTTTGCTTTAGCAATACATATTCTAAAATTCCTGAAATTTTAGGAATAGTTGAAAATTTTATATTAATGTTAGATTTTATATGAAATAAGCATATAAAGTATGAAGATGACATTTAAAAGAACATAAGTAGCATTGATAAATTTCAAATCAGCAAATGAAGAAATGTTTTGAAACATAAAATGGACTAAAAATAATCTAAAGAGAAATACAAAAATTGTAATTTTCTGCAATAATTTACTTTAAAAAGCAAGTGCTGAAAATCAAACCAAAAAGGAATCACTGGAAAAATTCCCTATGGCTATAGAGAAAACTTATGCTAAATATTGTGTAAATCGGTATTTCTAATATTAATACCTTTTGCATTCTGAAGAATACAAAATATTTTAATTTCCCAGTGTGTTATGAGTCTTCATATGAAAATAAGACAAGAAGAGTTAATAATTGCAGAACAGTGCCATGCATAAAAGAAGATTAAAAAAAAAAACAAAATATTAACAAGAAGTAAAATACAAAGACACATAGGAATCCAAATGCATATGAGTGGACACTCCCTAGCATATATCATGGTTAACTTTGAAACTATGATAATTAAGAGTATATGGTAGTGACACAGAATTAGACAAATCAGCCATCTGTATAAGATCAAGCACTCAAAAGTAAACTAGCACATCTATGAAACTCTGATAAATGACCAGGTAGCATGATACAGGAAATGAAAAAAGAAGGAGCTTTTCATTAAATGAATAATCAACAAATACGTATGAAAAACTCCCAGCCTCAACTATACACAACAGCAATTGAAATAGTTCAAGAATTTAAATATCAAAAGCAACACTTACTAAAACTTTTGGAGAAAATATAGATGAATATATTTCTGTCTTTGAAGTAGGGAGATAATTCATAAGCATAGCACAGAAGATTTACTTAAAAAACAAACTAAAGCATATGTTCAATTTAAGCATTTTTGTTCACCAAAAGACATCTTAAAGAAAGTGAAAAAAGTAAATTGCCAATTTAAAGAAAACATTTGCAACATATATAATTGACAAAGAGGTAACATTAATTATATACAAACACATTTGAATAATAAATGTATGAAGAGATAGTCATACTAATAATCAGAGAGATGAAAACCAAGATCAAAATGCAATACTATTTTATACAAATTTCATTAGTTTAAAAATGGCATCAGAAATGTTACATGTTTGAGATGCAGCCTATTTATTAACAGGACTGATTTGTTTATACACTTACCCGGTTAGTACAATTAGTGTGTACCACCTACATGCTAGGTGCTACTCTTGTCACCTGGAATAGATAGTGAATATAGAAGTAAAGATCCATACTCTCATCGAGCTTACATTCTTACTGAGGAAGTTAACCAATGCAAAGAAGTATTTGACACAGAATTTCCAAAGAGAACAAAGTACAAAGAAAAAGGAGAGCAAGGTAAGGAGAATTGAGAAGGTCAAATAGGAGCTACAGAAGTAAATTTTCCATATTAAATATGATGGCCAAGGAAGAGTCATTAAAAAGTGCATTAAACAGAAATTAAAATGTTAAATTTGAATTCAAACAGAGTAGTGACATGATCTGATATGTTTTTTAAAAGACTATTCTGATTTTCATGCTAAGGATAAACTACAAGGCAGTAAGAGTAGAAATAGGAAGAGCAGTTATGAGCTTATTCCTGTGATCCAGGACAGAGAAGATGTTTTGAATGACATTTGAAGCAGTAGAGATAGTTAGGATAGACTAAAATTAGGGCAAAAGATTTGACAGAAGAGTATTTGGCAGCAGAAACTTGAAGAAAAAAAAAATCACCTTAATGAAATAAGTTGTCATCATGCATAGATGGTTTTTTAATCTTTCAGACTAAATGAAATCACTCCAGAGTAAATGGAATTAGCAAAGCTAAGAGGACCAAGAACTGCAACATGGGAATACTCAACAGAAAAATAAAAGACAATGTGATGCGTCCAAATTTGTTCTTTCTTCAGACAATTACTTTGGCTATTCAGGCTCTTTTTGGTTCCAAATGAAGTGTAGAATTATTTTTTCTAGATTTGTGTAATATGACATTGGTATTTTGATGGTGATTGTATTTAATATGTAAATCACTTTGGGCAGTATGGATATTTAAACAATCTTAATTCTACCAATCCATGAACACGATATGATTTTCTATTTGTTTGTGTCATCTGCAATTTCTTTTCTTTTCCTTTTTTTTTTTTAAGACATAGTCTCACTCTGTCTCCCAGGCTAGAGTGCTGTGGAGTCAGCCTAGCTCACAACACCCTCAAACTCTTGGGCTTAAGAGATCCTCTTGCCTCAGCCTCCAGAATAGCTGGGACTATAGGTATGTACTCATCTGCAATTTCTTTTGTCAGCTTTTCACAGTTCTCCTTATAGAGATCTTTCACTTCTTTGGTTAAATGTATTCCTAAGTATTTTATTTTCTCTGTAGCCATTGTGAATGGTATTGTCTTCAATCTATTCTATTAAGCTATAGAAACAATAACAGCATGGCACTGGTACAAAAATGCAGATATAGACCATGGAACAGAACAAAGAACCCAGATATGAGACCAACTACCTACAACCAACTGATCTTTGACAAAGCAGGGAACCACATATACTGGGGAAAAGAAGCCCTATTCAATAAATGGTTCTGGTATAATTGGATAGCCACATCTAGAAGAATGAAATAGGGCCTCTATCTCTCACCACTCACAAAAATTAATTCAGAATGAATAAAAGACTTAAATGTAAGGCATGAAACCATAAAAATTCTGGAAGAAAATGTAGAAAAAATTCTTCTAGATATCGGCCCAGGCAAAGAATTTATGATTAAGAACCCAAAGGCAATTATAGCAACAACAAAAATAGATAAATGGGACTTGACTAAATTAAAAGTCTTCCACACAGCAAAGGAAATAATCAACAGAGCAACTAGATAACCTACAGAATAGGAGAAAATATTCTCAAGCTCTATATTTTATAAAGGGCTAATATCCAGAATTTACAAACAATTCAATCAAATCAGCAAGGAAAAAGCAATTAAACCCATTAAAAAGTGGGAAAAAGACATCAACAGAAGCTTTTCAAAGAAGATAGACAAATGGATAAAAAACATGAAAAAATGCTCAACATTGCTAATCTTCAGGGAAATGCAAATTAAAACCACAATGAGATGTTACCTTACCCCTGCCAGAATGGCTATTATTAAAAAGTAAAAAAGACAATAGATACTGATGTCGATGAAGAGAGAAAGGAATGCTTATACACCATTGGTGGGACTGCAAATTAGGACAATCTCTATGGAAAACGGTATGGAGATTTGACAAAGAAATAAAAGTAGATTCATCGTTCGATCCAGCAATCCCACCTTTAGGTATCTACCTAAAGGAAAAGAAGTCATTTTATCAAAAAGACAGTTGTACTTGAGTGTTTACTGCAGCACAATTCACAACTGCAACTGAGCCAATAATTCTACTTTTAGTTAAAAGTTCCAGGGAAGCTCTTCTACATGTACATTAGGAAGAATATTCATATCAGCATTTGTTCTAATTTAATTAACAATATTGGAAGGGATCATATTCTCAATAGACAAAATAATGAACATATAGATTGTGACACATTCATATAATAATTCTATACAGCCATAAAAATAAGCAATTTATCTCTTTGTAGAATCTGGATGATTCTAACAAAGTAGCACCGAGTCAAATAGCTTAAAATTAACACATGTAGCATAGTAAATTCATATATGATGAAGATAAGCAAAAGGATGATAAAAAACAAAAGATAAAAAAAGAAAATTTGGAATAGTGTCTACTCTTGGGAGAGAATAGAAGGAGAATGTGATTGGGGAGGTATTCGATAGAAGGTAAAAGAAATAATATTATTTGACCTGATTTCTTGAGCTAGATAAAGACTATGTAGATGTTTTGTCTCTGTACATATGAATGTGTGTACTTTATAATAAATAAAGGTAGAAGAGAAATGAAAGTGTTTTCTAAAACAATGTAGAGGTGAAATAGTCAGAAACAACTAACAACTGAAATGAGTACAGAAAATTATTTATGCATTTGGCTTATAGGAAGCTAATGGATGTCTTTAATACAAAGGGATTCATTGGAATTAGAGGAAGCAAAACATTAGTTGAGTTGTGTTTAAGTGAGTGAGATCCAGGGAAAAGAAAGAGAAGACTTTGTATCCCTAAGTACATAATCCTTTACTTAGGATTGCTGCAAAAGGGAGATGAAAAGGGATAACAGACAATAGGGAAATATAGGACAAATAGATTTTGTTTTATTTTGCTTTTCTTGTCCTTTTTTAAATAAAAATACTACAATATGCATGCATGTTAAATCTGAGTAAGAAATTTGTAATGCAGAGAATTAAAGCATAATTTCAGGTGTAGGGTCTTGACAAGATGAGTGGAGATGGGATCCAGTGGACAAGATAGGCGAATGGTGGGTTATACTGGCAGAAAGTCACACATAGAAGCTGATGCATAGATTTTTGATAGGAGAATGAGAAACTTCTCTCATAATTACCTTTATAATCTCAGGAAAGTAAGAGGGAGGGTCAGGAGTTGAGAATGAGAAGAGTGGCTGTTAGAAACTTGAAGAGAGAGAAGATAGGAAATAGTTTTTCTGCAGTATGATGAATAAATTCATTTGAATTATTGTAGGACTTCCAAACACTTCAGGAAGAAACCTTTAAGTTTGTGGTCATTATTTTAAAATGAGGCATGTCATCTTGGTGTGTGTTTGTGGTGATGTGTGTATGTGTGTGTGTGTGTGTATGTGTGTGTTTCCTCAAGTACTATTCAGCAGCTCAGGCCAGGCACAGAAATCAGAGAGAAAAAAGTCAAACTAGATTTGGAGTTTTGACTAATGAGTATGAGAGAGGAAGAAGAGAGTCAGCATCTTTGAAACTGAAGGCAAATGGGAAGTACTGAAATGTACTGAAATGTAAGGTGATTAAGAATGGAGTAAGGAGATGAACAGTCAAGGAACTATGGACTGAAGTTCACAAGTTCTAAGAAATGTGTTGGGATTGAAATACAGGTGAATTTGAGATGAAACTGTGTAGTCTCTAGGTAATGAAATGTAAGAATATTGAAAGTGATAAAGGCAGAGACAATAAAAGCATGGAGCGTGATCAAGTACTGCAGTGTATTTTACAGTACAGGATGGTTTCTATCAATAAAGAACAGTGAGTTGTCTGATTAAACATAGAAAAAAAACCCAAATTTGGAAATAAGAATTTTTTGCACATAATGTAATTTTCATTTCTTTTGCATGTGGAAAAAGAAAGGAGACATAAAATTATGATAGTTCAACGAGGCTACATAACCGCCAGCATTTTAACTATCCACATGTTTTCATATAAATCCAACCATCAATCAATCAATTGTTGACATTTATGGCTGATTTAACTAACACCTTAAGCATAATCCATGGCATGAAAAATCATCCAATGTTAGAAAGCTTATAAATATCGTTTTTCCGAAAACAGTATTTGATATGTGTATGCGTCTACCTTAAATATTGATGTTAATTACATTTGTTTTTATTTAGTTCATGACTTTTAAAAACTGTTATTAACTCTCTCAATTATAAATTTAATTTATACAGTCCTATAAACTTTAAAATATATCTTTTAATCTCTCTGGAAACAAGCAAGGAAAAGTAAAACTTTTCATATTTGTTTGAGTCATTTGTTCACTATTCAAAGGTATGGTTACCAAAAATAATTTATTTTATACAAATTTAACAGAAATCAGTTACAAAGTGTTTAAGAAAAGTATATCAATTTAATGATAAGTGAACTTAATATTTTAATATTAACTTCATATTTTATTGAGGGGAATGTGTTATTTCTTAATCATTGCTATGACAATCACCAATCTCTCTAATTTGTTTTTTACCTATACCCTGCAAAAAAATTTTATTTCCTTAAAGACAATGATCGAATAGCAAATACAGAAATGTGTAGGCTGGGTGCAGTGGCTCACGCCTGTAATCCCTGCACTCTGGGAGGCCGAGGCGGGAGAATTGCTTGATCTCAGGAGTTCGAGACCAGCCTGAGCAAGAGCGAGACCCCGTCTCTACTAAAAATAGAAAGAAATTAGCCAAACAACTAAAATAGAAAAAATTAGCCAGGCATAGTGGCACATGCCTGTAGTCCCAGCTACTCGGGAGTGGTATTGCCTGAACCCAGGAGTTTGAGGTTGCTGTGAGCTAGACTGATGCCACGGCACTCTAGTCCAGGCAACAGAGCAAGACTCTGTCTTGGGGAAAAAAAAAAAAAAAAGAAAGAAATATGTTTTAGCAAGTATTTAGATCATTATTCTAAAAATATATATAATCTAATGTCTAGGGCAATATGCAGTAAATTGTGTCATTCTTTACTATTATAGTATTCTTGTTAGATGAAGCTTTGACAAACAAGTTTTTAAGTTTAAAGATTAATAATTAATATGACAAATTTCATATCTAAAACAATGATTAGTACATATAATTAGACACAAACAATATTTAAATTACAGATAAAAATTGACTGCCAAATAATGTATTTTTCTAGGGTCATTTAAACTTTCAACAAGTGCATCGTAGCAAATATTCTCCCAGAGTAATGTTTGAGGACATAGAGTAAAACAATTAGATTTCATATTTTTCTTAGGTCAAGAAATAGATTTTATTCTGATTCTTAGTTAAATATAATTAAACAATTAGAACTTTTAAGGATTTCCTTGCTTAAAAATAATCTTTCACTTTTTTATTATAATAAAAGTAGAAATCTATATCATGTAACCTACTACCATTCAGAGACTGTGTGAATTCAAATTATACATCTTAAATTGTGGTTTAATCTTCAAATTGACCTCCAAAAATTGCGTAATGTATTAAATTCCCACAAGGGTGTATGCCATTCTCCTTGTTTTCTCATGTTTACATTTGTATTTACCTAATTACAGTGAACTGGATAGCTATTTTAAGCATTTATATGCTATTGGCATTTCTTCCTTTGTGAAATGACTTTTAGCAAGTTGGCATATTTTTAATTAATTATCTGTTGCTTATTAATTTATATTTTAATATAATACCGATGTTAATGTTTTTGTCTCTATATTTCCAATAGCTCTTGTAATTAATTTTTGTTTAAATTTTAAATATATTTGTCATATAGTGTTTTTGAAGCTTAATGTAAATTGTTCATATTTTCTTTTTGGATTCTCACTTTTTCCCTTCATAAATTCTAGGTTTATATATTACCTAAAAACTTTACTCTATCAATGATTATAAAATATTATAAATAAAGAGTTTCTCTATATTATCATCCTGAATTTATTTTTGATGAGCTATTTAGCTAATTTAATATTTTGAATAGATTATAAAGTAGTAAGTGAAATTTTTCTTCTGGTCTGTAGCCAATTTTATCAAAATTATTAATACAATAATCCAAAACATTGATATGATAATCCACACATTTTGAATTTATGACAACATATTATATATTGTAAATTATTCTGCATAAATCAGTCTGATTCTTGTATTTATATTATATTCAGCAAATCTATTTTATTATTTCTAGAACAATCTGATATTGATTGGGGTCACCACCATAGCTTTGTTCTGTTTTCCTTTTTGCAAATTTTAACTTCCAGGTGAATATTCTTCGCAGTTTGTGATATGCCTAGAAAACTCAAAGTATAATATCACATTTTCTAAATGCTTATTGTCTTTATCTAGTAACAATATTGCCTCTGTCTTGCATCGTACATTAAGATGATTGTCAATTTTAATTGAATTCATTGATTGAGTTAAAATTTCTTGGCAAACTATCACATTTTCTTTTCAATATTTATTTTTTATTAATTCAGAAAATATGACTCACATAAATTTAAATTGCAGATATAGGCAGTTCCCAGGTTATAGACAACCCAACTTATGGAGTTCCATGCTTACTAAGTCTCCCAAGGCTCCCTACAAGGATGATTTATAATTAAATAATTAATAATTCAGGAACTAGTTTCTTCTTTGCATGTAAAAAAAACTGTATGGCATAAGCGGTTCATTGAGGCAGCATCTTTATGCTAGCTGCTAGTCTCATTGTTTATATGGCCACTTACCCACAGCATCATTTTCATCTTAACTTTTTTATTCAATATTGCAAATCTGTTTATTTCTATGACTATGCCTCAAAGCGAAGGTCCACTGCAAGTTCAGGTGAGCCTGCAGCGAAGAGAAGGGTAATTACAATGGAAATGAAAGTGAAAATAATTGAGTGTTTGGGAAAGACCAGACACCGTCATGCATTGAAAAAGCATTAGGCTTCAGTTGCTTCACTATCAGAACAATTATAAAACATAAAATGAGAATAATGAAATACGTGAAAGGCAGTGCTCCAATAAAAGCTTCAACTACTACTAAGTAGTGTATTGGATTAATTATTGAAATGGAAAAGTTATTGATTTGGTTAGAACTGCAGTCCCCAGCCCCCAGGGCACAGATCAATACTGGTCTGTGCACTGTTAGGAACAGCAGGAGGTGAGTGGCAGGCTAGCCAGTGAAGCTTCATCTGTATTTACAGCCACTGCCCATAATTCACAACAGGGTCTGAGCTCCTCTTCCTGTCAGATCAGTGGTGACATTACATTCTCATAGGAGCACAGCAAACCCTCCTGTAAAGCGTGCATGCAAGGTATCTAGGTTGTGCTCCTTATGAGAATCCAGTGCCTCATAATCTGATGTGGAGCTGAGGCAGTGATGCTAGTGCTGGGGAATGGCTTCAAACACAGATTATCATTAGCAAAGAGATTTGACTGCAGAATAAATGTCATGTGCTTGAATCATCCCCAAATCATCCCCCCATCCCAGTCTGCGGAAAAAGATGTCAGAAAAGTCTATTGGCTTTGGCCAAATTGTGATCATTGATACATTTGATAAATGTAAGATGAATAAAAGAGAACAAAGTGAATGGAATAGTTGATGGAAAGGGATGTTATTTCTGATATGATGGGTAACAATTAATCCAGACTTATAAAACATCTAAAAATGTTTTACAATATATATTTTAAATCTATGTACAAGCTAGTAAGATTGTAAGGATATATCACATCCTTATAATCCTGTAAGGATATATGAAACCCAGTAAACAGGTTATTAGTGTTGCTTTTGTCACAAGGAGTTTGGTAAGGAAGACAGATTTAAAAACTGTTTTTCATACACTCAGGTTTTGTGAGAGGGTAGACAACACTTATGCCAGTTTGTATGAGGAGTCTAATAAGGCTCTTGCCCATAAAGTTGGAATTCCTGAGGGCTTCTCCCAATCATTAAAGCACTTTCAAAAAAAAAAAACTGGCATTATGTAGAGCAGGTGGGCTGGGGTAGTTCTAGGGAACTATTAAAACAAAGCAGGCATTCAAAGGTCTTTACAGATGTGAACAAATGTTAACCTGAAATAGCCAATCCTTCAAGATGGCTCTTGAGTGGCTCGGTGGTCCTAAATTTGTAATAGAGCCAAGCACCCATTTGCTGACTAGAGGTCACATAGGGACACTGAATTCCCTGAAGACCCTCACTTTTTAAACTTTGACACTTTCAGAGCTCACCTGAACCAATTGATCATAACTAAGTAAGTTTGAATCCTTCATTTGCATAAATTAACTTGGTTGGGAACTTGGGTGGGAAATTTTGCTACAAAAAATGAACACTCTCTTTGTTCTCTGGAACATACCTTCCTTTTTACACCTAAGGCTACATCTCCCTGCTTTGAAAACAAACAGTTCCCTGGACGAAAATCTTTTCCCTCCAAATTTCTTTAAAGTTCTGTAAAGAACTTTGTTGACACAGACATAATTTGTATTACCTGTAAATTTCAAAACAGTGGCCAGTGGAAATATTTAACATGATAATAGAATGATAAGAAATCATTTCTAGAGGAATATAATTTTACACAAGTCCTCAAAGGAATACCACAAATATTTTCAAAATAACGTAAAACAGCAGGGGAAAAAAAAATCACAAAAGTAGACAAATTAAGATTTGTAATAATCACAGAAAATACAGGAAAAAACTGTCTTGCTTGTAATTTGATGTTGTATATAGTATACAAATAATTATTCTCACAAAGTCTTAATTTAGCAATACAATATGGAAAAACATCTAGAGGAATCAGGAAACTATAAAAATAACCAAGCAGATCTTAAAAAGAACATGCAATATTTTTAAAAATTAAGAACATAATTATAGAAAGTATATACTAATAAAAGACTAATTTCCATTTTTTATTTCATTTATTTATTTATTTTTTATTTCAGCATATTGTGGGAGTACAGATGTTTAGGTTACCTATATTGCCCTTGCCCCCGACTCCAAGTCCGAGACTTGAATGTGTCCATACCCCAGATGGTGTGCATCGTACTCTTTGTGTATGCATATACGTATTCCCTCCTCCCCTCTCCCTCTGCCTGACATCCAATAGATGCTATTCTTATATGTTCACTTATGTGTTGATCAGTTAATACCAATTTGATGGTGAGTACATGTGGTGCTTATTTTTCCATTCTTGGGGTATTTTACTTAGTAGAATGGGTTCCAGCTCTGTCAAGGAGTATTCAAGAGGGGCTATATCACCATTATTTCTTAAAGCTGAATAGTACTCCATGATATACATATATCGCATTTTATTAATCAACTCATTAATCAACCCAACACTTGGGTTGTTTCTACATCTTTGTAAATTTTGTGAATTGTGCTGCCATAAACATTTGGGTGCAGATGTCTTTTTTATAGAGTGTCATTTGCTCTTTTGAGTAGATGCCCAGTAATGGGATTGCTGGATCGAATTGTAATTCTGCTTGTATCTCTTTAAGGTATCACCATATTGGTTTTCACTAAGTTGCACTAGTTTGCATTCCCACCAGCAGCGTATGAGTGTTCCTATCTCTTCGCATCCATGCCAACATTTATTATTTTGAGACTTTTTGATAAAGGCCAGTCTCACTGGAGATAAGTGATATCTCATTGTGGTTTTGATCTGCATTTCCCTGATGATTAGAGATGTTGAGCATTATTTTCACATGTTTTTTGGCCGTTATGTGGTCTTCTCTTGAAACGTTTCTGATCATGTCCTTTGCCCACTTTTTTATAGAATTGTTTGGTTTGTTCTTGTTGATTTTCCTGAGTTCTAAGTAGATTCTAATTATTATCACTTTATCAGATTTGTAACATGCAAAAATATTGTCCCACTCTGTGGGTTGCCTGTTTGCTCTTTTGACAATTTCTTTGGCTGTGTAGAAGCTTTCTAATTTGATCAGGTCCCACTTATTTATTTTGGTTGTTGCTGTGATTGCCTTTGGGGTCTTCTTCATAAATTGTTTGCCTAGGCCAATGTCTAGAAGAGTATTTCCAACATCTTCCTCTAGAATTCTAATAGTTTCACTCCTTAGCTTTAAATCTGTTACCCAGAGTGAGTTGATTTTTGTGAGAGGTGAAAGGTGTGGATCCTGCTTCAGTCTTCTACATGTGGCTATCCAGTTTTCCCAGCACCATTTATTGAATAAGGATTCTTTTCCCCAGTATATGTTTTGTCTGCTTTGTCAAAGATTAGACACCTATGAAGATGGTTTTATATCTGGGTAGTCAGTTCTGTTCCACTGGTCAATGGCTCTATTTTTGTGTCAGTACGAAGCTGTTTTGATTACTACAGCCTTATAATAAAGTTTGAAGTCTGATAAGTAAATACCTCCCATTTTGTTTTTATTGCCTAGAATTGTTTTTGCTATGCGGGGTCTTCTCAGGTTTCATACAAAGCGTAAAATCAATTTTTCTACATCTGTGAAGAATGATGTTGGTATTTTAATAGGGATTGCATTGAATCTGTAGATCACTTTGGGTAGTATAGTCATTTTAACAATGCTGATTCTGATGACTCACAAGCATAGTATGATTTTTCACCTGTTTACATTCTCTGCTATTTTCTTCCTCATTGTTTCGTAGTTCTCCCTGTAGAAGTCTTTTACCTCCTTAGTTAAGTATATTCCTAGGTATTTTATTATTTTTGTTGCTATTGTGAAGGGAATTGAGTCTTTGATTTGGTTCTCAGTATGACTACTATTGGCGTATATGAAAGCCTCTGATTTGTGTGTACTGATTTTGTGTCTTGAGACTTTACCGAATTCATTTATCAATTCCAGGAGCCTCTTGGTTGAAG
>CAUYSK010051475.1:0-37559 GCA_963575035.1 Avahi laniger | reverse complement strand
TAATTTCTTTCTATTTTTGGTAGAGATGAGGTCTCGCTCTTGCTCAGGCTGGTCTCGAACTCCCGAGCTCAGAACGATCCGCCCACCTCGGCCTCCCAGAGAGCTAGGATTACAGGCGTGAGCCACCGCGCCCGGCCTTTGTTAGTCACAATTATTCATGTTCCTTCCACCTGCAAGTTAATCTAACCAATACCCCATGAGTGCCCAAATCTCATCCGATTGCAGCATTAGGCTCAATATCTAGGATCTTGTGATCCACATCAAGTTCACATTTGAGTTATCCTTGTTTGGAGACTTGTGTGCTAGAAGGACAAATTTTCTGCCCCTGTCCCAACATACAATGATGTAATGTTGGGACAGAAACAAGATAACTACAGTTAACCCACATATTTGAAAAAGAGAAGAATGAGAGGAACATAGACATTGGTCTTATAAATTCTGAAATCATTCTAGAAAAAATGTTCCCATATTCCTCTGCCTTGGAGTTAGAAAATGTTCTTTAATTAGGCTCTGCTCTGCTAATTGGAAGTTGTTGTTGATTCTGCCCTTGGGGAGGTCCTTATGTTTGTATCATCTACTTTGTCTAATTCTGAAGACAGCACTGTAGAATATACCCTTCCTGAAGATGGGAAGCTTTCCAAAACAGTTTGAGAAATTTTGTAGATAGATATTGATGCCAAAATAGCCATATGCCAGATCATGTTTTATTTTTTTTATTTCAGCATATTATGGGGATACAAATGTTTAGGTTATGTGTATTGTCCTTACCCCCTCCGAATCAGAGCTTCAAGCATGTCCATCCCTCAGACGGTGCGCATCGCACTCATTATGTGTGTATATACCCATCCCCTCCTCCCCCCTCCCATCTGCCCAACGCCCGGTGAATGTTATTCCTATATGTGCACTTAGATGTCGATCAGTTAAAACCAATTTGATGGTGAGTACATGCGGTGCTTATTTTTCCATTCTTGGGGTACTTCACTTAGTAGAATGGGTTCCAACTCTGTCCGAGATAATACAAGAGGTGCTAGATCACCATTATTTCTTATAGCTGAATAGTACTCCATGGTATACACACACCACATTTTAATAATCCGCTCATGTATTGGTGGACACTTGGGTTGTCTCCACATCTTTGCAATTGTGAATTGTGCTGATATCAAAACCACAATGAGACATCACTTATCTCCAGTGAGACTGGCCTTTATTAAAAAGTCCCAAAACAAGAAATGTTGGCGTGGATGCGGAGAGATAGGAACACTCATACACTGCTGGTGGGACTGCAAACTAGTGCAACCTCTGCGGAAAGTAATATGGAGATACCTCAAAGAGCTACAAGTAGAACTACATTTGATCCAGCAATCCTATTACTGGGCATCTACCCAAAGGAAAAAAAGACATTCTATAAAAAAGATGTTTGCCCTCGCATGTTTATAGCAGCACAATTCATAATTGCAAAGATGTGGAAGCAACCCAAATGGCCATCAATACATGAGTGGATTAATAAAATGTGGTATATGTGTACCGTGGAGTACTACACAGCTACAAAAAACAATGGTGATCTGGCACCTCTTGTATTATCCTGGATAGAACTGGAACCCATTCTACTAAGTGAAGTATCACAAGAATGGAAAAACAAGCACCACGTGTACTCACCATCAAATTGGTGTTAATAAATCAACACTTACGTGCACATATAGTAGTAACATTCATTGGGTGTTGGGCAGGTGAGAGTGGGGAAGAGGGATGGGTATATACACACCTAATGGGTGTGGTGTGCACTGTCTGGGGGATGGACACACTTGAAGCTCTGATTTTGGTGGAGCAAAGGCAATATATGTAACCTAAACATTTGTACTCCTGTAATATGCTGAACTAAAAAAATAAAAATAAAAAAAAGGATGAGTGGGAGAAACCTTTTCTTAATTACCCTTTTATACTTCCTGGTTTTTAAAACACATGAATATAGTATCTATAAAAATAAATTAAAAAATTTTTAAAAAGGAAACCCTCTCAGAGTCTTCAATATGTTAATATATATTGTGACTCTTCACGTTGGTGATGGTGGATGAGACAGTTCTCTACAAACTCATTTGAGTATAGAATCCTACAGAATTTTAGGTTTTCCAGGTTTCCAAAGAAAGTAAGGAATAATCCTTACAGGTTTGACATGCTATCTTTAGCATATATTAAACATAAAATTTTATATTTTTGAGATTCTCTCAAAAATATGTGCATGTGCGTGTGTGTGTGTGTGTGTGCATGTGATTTCTAGTTTATTTCTTATTGACCAATTCTACCCCCAGTACTGAGTATTTTGATGTCTGGAAGATCAAGTCATTTTTAATCACTCTTTTTTATTATTTTGCTGATATCAAAATTAACTCTTCTTGTTCAATATTTTCTTGAACTATTTTTATCTACTTATTGTTTTAAATGATTCACTTATCAATCACCTAAACATACTCTTGGGAATAGTTTGAGAAGAACTGCGATCTTTAGGAATTACATAAACATAGAAGGGGAACTATTTCCTATAGACTCTTAAACACTTTCTGAGTTTTGAATTATGTGAAATATATTTCTCAAATATTCTCTTAAACCATTCAGCAAAGTTTAAAATAACATGATATTTTTCATTTTCTTCATTTAAATCTTTTCTATTTCTTAATTATTCTAAGTGTTTTTATTTTGTTTCTGTTGGAAGGGAGATCCATTATTTATTTTATTTTGTCAAGGATTATTGCTGATATAAGCTACCTTTTTCTTTAACAGATATTACATTTTTGATGAATTACTTTTGGAATTTATTGAGATGAATATATGATGCTTCCCTTTGACCAATTAATTTGATGACATATAATAACAGATTTCCCAATAATTTATTAACCTTATTTGCTGGAAAAAAAGTCATGCTCAAAAACAAAGCATTGCTATTTCAGTATAATTTTGAATTTTTTGGTGAATAATTTAATTGGAAATTTGCATCTATATTTGTAAACGGAATTGGTCTGAAGGTTTGTTTTGGAGCTTTCTTTGTTAGCTTTTAACATTTAGGTTTTCCCAAATCTGTGTAATAAATGAGCAAGATCTCCATATTGTTCTGTACTCTTGAAAAGCTTATAGGGCATTTGAAAGAATTTCCCTGCACAAATTATGATCTCAGTACCTTTTATAAATGTAATTCATGAACACTAGTTTCACTTCCTCTTTCCCACAAGCTGTATCAATTTGATTATTTATGATTTTGTAGGAAATCATCCATTTTATCTATTGTTATTTATGCTCTCTGGCCCGTTTGTGCTTTCTGTTTCTCAATCTGAGGGCAGCTTCCACCAGAAGCTGACAGTAGCAGGCCAAAGGAATTCCAGTTTGGGTGGTCCCATCTTTCTCAAGGCTTCAAGGCTCACGTTTGTACCTCCTCATTATTGGCTGCTGGTATATATATCATCTGGAACAGCCCTTGGTGGCTGCCTCCTGTCTGGCTCTATCTGTCAATATGTGCCAGAAACGTAGTGAAATTTCTGGCATTTGTATGGCAACTTTCCTAGTTAAGGGCTTGTTTTTATGCTACCATCTTCCCCTGCAGTGTCAATGCACGCTTCATTCTTGGTTTAACTGCTTTTCATCAACCGTGGTAATAATACTAGGGGCCCTGGGCTATATTTATAAATGTAGTGGGTGTCAAGGGAGGAAATTAATCACAACACCTAACATAAACAATCAATCCTGGAAACACAAATATGCTGACACTCCTCTGGCCAAGGCCTGGAGCAGGTTGGCAAAGGATCCACATTTTTTTCTCTTTTTAATTTGTGAAATATTTAAGAAGGTGGAAAATTTGAGAAGTAATGCAGGAGGTATATTTTTTAATATTCCCTCTTAACTTCCTACCAATCAGCAGATTTTCGTTTTTTATTATTAATGAAAGTAAAGGCATGCATGTATAAATATAAATTTTCAGCTGATTTCTGATAATGGATTGTATATACAAAAGACAAAATACTGTAAATAAGGACAATGGCATATTTTTATAGTCTCCTGTTACAATTGGTACTTAAAGAGAATTATATTAGAGTTACCATATCCACATTCATGTAGTTTCCACAAAATATCCAGGTAATTAGAGTCATGAATGACATTGTTCTGTAACATAGCTTCCTTTTCCAGTATTACTGGTAATATTTGCAATTTGGAATAGGCATATCTTATTTCTTGCTAAAATTCTATCACAAAGTTATGTACAAAGAAGTTTAATTAACAGAAAATGACATATGATCAATATTAATAAATGGTTCAGGTAGGCTGAAATTCCTCAGGCTGTGTACATCTCATTCTTTTGGATCTCTTTCTCATTTTTCATCCTTATTACAGATCTTTTCTTGGCCTTGGTGGCATGTTCTCTGATGAAGAAATGTTGGCTTGTTTGTCTTCCTTTGTCCTTAGGGTTGTGGCCTGGTACCTTTTGGGACCACTGCCTCCTTACAGCTCATATAGCATCTGTAAGAGAGGGCTTAGCTCTTATTAATTTTGACAGCTCCTGCACATTCCTCATAGTTTTAACAGAAGAGGGGAAGGGGGTAAGGCATTTTGCAAAGCCCAATTTTTCTTCTTTATACTTTCATCTTCCTTTCTCTGTGCTTTCTTTTCCACCAGGAAGAGTCAGTTTTGGTCATACAAGGAATCTTTCTTCATCACCTGTCAATCAATTCCACATTTATAGGATTTCCTGGGTAGTGTCACAGTTTCTTGCCTTAGAGCAGTCACACTAAGCTGCCAGGTTGCTAGTTATTGTAGGACTTCATTATGAATTATGATAATATTGTATTAATCGTAAGCCCAAATCCCTATTTTCATGAATGTTCTAAAGTGATTGTAAGCAAAAACAGGGAATGGAAGATAAAACAGAACCAGTCCTTCCGCGGAACTAGGAATGTAGCTAGAAGCAGCTCACTTTGAAGTTTGGTGTTTTATCTTACTAGCCAATTCAGAGAATTGAATGGAGTAACTAATCTTCAAAGGTGGGGATTTGTTAACATATATATATGTGTGTATGTGTGTATTCACTTCACATTAGAGAAACATTTTTAATGACAGGAAATTGTTTATGGTATGGTAAATGAAGTAAGCAGATTCTAAAATATATGCAAAAATGACTATTAAATTATGAAAAGATATTCAACTCCACTTTTAATAAGAGAAATGGAAATTTTAACTATGAGATATCATTTTTTTCTTGATCAGATGGGTAAGAATCTAAAAGCTTGACAATATACTTTGTTGGTAAGGCTGTGGAGAAACAGGGGCTCTCACACATTGCAGGTGAGAATGTAAATTAGTACAATCCCATATGGAGGGAAAATATAAAAATTAAAATGGGATATTCCATTTTTGAGATTTTTTGCTACAGATATCCTAGCATGATTTGTGTACAAGTTTATTCATGGCAGCACTCTGTAATAGAAAAAGGTTGAAGATAATCTAAAGTCCACCAATATGTGATAGGTTAAATAATACTGTACATTTAAAACTGGAATACTGAAAAAAGAATAGAGAAGCTCTTTATGAACTGATATGGAAAGATCTCTAAGACATACTGTTAAGTTAAAAAAACAGGGTGCAGAATGGTGTGCATAAGAAGCTACGTTTTCTGTTACGAAGAGCGAAATAATCTTGTTGACTCGTATGCATATGAGACACTTAAGAGGAAACTAAGAACAGTATTTACCTGGAGATGGTATCAAAGATTGGATGGATAGTTATCAAAGTGTTAGTAAATGATGAGAATACAAGTTATGAAAGAAGTCATAACAGTTTTCATTGCAATATTTTTCTTTGTAACATATTCATATTTTTAAATGCAA
The DNA here is from genome assembly GCA_963575035.1 of Avahi laniger. Classification (NCBI taxonomy): domain Eukaryota; kingdom Metazoa; phylum Chordata; class Mammalia; order Primates; family Indriidae; genus Avahi; species Avahi laniger. The sequence continues at coordinate 31,695 of CAUYSK010051475.1, read as the reverse complement.
AATAAAGTTTTAAATGACTTTCCAGGAAGATGAACCAAGTGCATCTGTAGCTTTTTGTAGTTCAGAGGCACATGCCTATGAACACAGCAGCATTAAGGGGCGAGGGCGCTGGCTGTATAGGCCTTTCTCTCTGGTTAAACATTCGCTGCATCCCTTTAGGGACAAGCATTTGGCTCAGACTCCCTTAGACCAGTTCAGAAAATTCCAGGTGGCCTGAAGCATAGGAATTAGCAAAGCAAAATGCAAGTGGTCAAGAATCATCAAAATGGGGTGGGGGCCACACATGCTTTGCTTATTTAGCAGTAGGTAGCTACGAATAATATCATCCCAGGCATAGCCACACATTCCAGAAGATAATTTCTTCTGGAAGAATTTTTGGGGTTATCCCAATGAAAGCAGTTTTTTGAGAGCTTTTAAAAACAAAAACCTTTGCATGGTGTTTAAAGTTAAAAAATATGAAATACATTCCAGAAAAAAGTACATAAATCACATGATCTGATATTATGAGTAATTTTTAAGTACGTGTGCTACAACCACTGACCTCAAGAAATATACCAATGCTATCCCCTCAGAAGCACTCTTAAGTGTCCCTTCTTGATCACACCACCTTCTCTCCTGTGAGAGAGAACATGAAAGTGACAAGTGACAACCTCACTTTCATGGTAACTGCTTCTTGGCTTGCATTTATAGTTTGATCACCTACTTATGTATTCCTGAAAATGTAATTTCATTTTGCTTGTTCTAGAACTTTGCTTATAAGACCCATCCATGTTGCATGGAGCTACATTTTATTTATTTTATTAACTGTATAGTATTCCATCACATGCTTGTACCAAACTTTTTTATCCATTTTATTGATGATAGACATTTGAAATATCTCCATTTTGGGGCACTGATTTGAGCATTATGTTTTACATATTTAGGTGTACATGTGCATGAGTATTTTTAGGGTAATTACCTCCAAGTGATATTTCTGAGATATAGGATATGCGTAGCTTCTTCTTTTCTAGATACTACAAAAATATCTTCTAATGTGATTAGCAATTTATACTTCTTTTAACAGTGTTTAACAGTTCTTATTTTTCCATTTCTTCACCAAAAGTTCAAAATACTTAGTTTTGTTGGACTTGCTTAACATTTGCTCATTTGATGGGTGTGTAGTAAGATCTCATTATAATTTTAATTTGCATTTCACTGGTGACAAATGAAGTTGGTTCCTTCTCATATATTTATCTGCCATTTGGATTTCTTTTGTGAGGCCCGTATTCAAAATTTTGCCCATGCTTTTGCTGGAGTGTCTTTCTTTAATAGTGCTTAATTTAACTCATTATTAATAGTCTGGATGGTGAATGATCAGGGTTGGAGATTCACCATGCAACCCAAAGGCATATGCCACAATCTCAGGTATTTCACAAAATGTTTTATGTAATTAGCTGGCACTAATTATCCATCAGACAAATTAGGCCTAAGCATCTGTCCATCATGGAGTCAGCTGCCAGTGGACCCAGATCAATGAATGATGCTGACATCAGTGACGACATTCACCAGAGCCTTACCACATGCAGGACACTAGACTGAGCACTTCATGGGGGTTATTTTACTCACTTTTCTTAATGCCTGTATGTGGAATATACAGATGCTCCCAAACTTATGATGTGGCTACGTCCCAATAAGCCCATCATAAATTAAAAATATCCTAAGTTGAAAATGCATATAATACACCTAACCTATCTTAAATGTGCTCAGAACACTTACATTAGCCTATAGGTGGTCAAACTTATCTAACAGACAGCCTATTTATAATAAAATGTTGAATATCTCATGTAATTTATCGAATACTGCACTGAAAGTGAAGAACAGAATGGTTGTATGAGTATTCCAAGTGCCATTTCTACTGAATGTGTATCGCTTTTACACAATACTAAAGTCGAAAAATCCTAAGAGGAACCATCCTAAATCAGGACCATTTATTAGGCTTATAGCCTTAAATTAATTGATCATGATGACTCAACTACAGAGTGATGGGCTGAGCATTGGTCCCTTAACTAACTCCAGAGCACATGCTCTTAACTTAATGATTATACTGCCTGAAGACAAAGGTTCCATCTGGTTTCAAATTTGGGATTATTGTGTACTGCGGAAATGGGCAATCATTAGTTTTAAAAAAAGAGAATATAATTAAGTACTTAGTTTAGACATGATAAAATTTAAGGTCCCTAAAAATATATCATAATGCATTATGAATGATACTGACCAAAAGAAAACAAGTTTGAATGAAGCTTTGCTGTGCACTTGACTTATGTTTCCATCACAGTCAATATGTGAATGACAAACATAGACTCTTTAGATTTAGTATTGTGTCAATAAACATGGTAAACATTTTGAATAGATAAAATCAGATGCTCTTAAGCCAGACTCATTTTTTTAGGTTAAAACGATGAAATAAGCCATGATGCAAACCCAATCGTGCCTCCGGTAGTAGCTACCCTAAATGCCCAAAGCAAAGAAACAAGAGAATCCCACACATTGTGCTGAGTCTCAAAGGGATTTTCTAGTTATTAATAAGTATAAAACACCAAAATGTTACAAAAATAAGACTCCAGACATTACAGTGTCTTGGACAAGACCCCAGATATCTGTAGAAAAATCAATCTTCATTTCCAAGTTAAACTTTAAATTTGTTGTAAGATTAAAAAAAATCTGAATATTTTGAAACAAAAGTTGTGGAAAGCTGATGAGACTTTGAAAAGATCAGGAGAACTAAGAACTGAGCTACAGCCCATGCAGTCGGTGGTGGTTTCTGAAACAGTTTATATTCCGAGGTAGTTTTTTCCCCCTCTTTTGAGGAAAGCTTCTGGCTTGAACATGTGCATGGGTTCTGTACAGCTTGTAAAGCTGTGTTCTTTCTACCGCTGAGACCTTGCTCAGGCTTGCAGTTTCATTTGAAAGAATAATTTTCAATGTCTCCTTCTAGGCTGAACATTAATCCCCCCACTGGTTGATCGATTAAATCCTACTGTCTGTGTCTGGAAGGCAATATCTGAGCTTTATGTATTGCTTTCTGGCAAGCTGCATTTCCATGCTCTGTGGAGCAGATGCAGCGGCATAACTGTGTGCAACAGGCTTTCAAAACCCTCAAATCCTGGCGGAACGACAGGTAGAGTGTCTCATTTTAACATTTAATAAGTTTAAAGGCCTCATAATTACGCTGCTATCTGATGAGTTTCGTTCCTACCTTTGTATGGCATTTAATAGCTCACAAGGTGAAAAAACATTATCTCTTTTGATCATCACGACAATTGTTTATAGGAAACAGTGCTTTATTATCTTTCATTTCAATAAGGAGGAGCAGCTGTGATCCTTGCTCAGGGTCCCATGGCTAGTAACTGGCAATCTTGTGATAAAATCCAGATCTTCTGGTTCTAACATCAGTGTTCTTTTATTGGTCACATAAAAAACCCAAGATTGGAGAGCTGTAGAGGGCTTTCAAAAGGATGCATGTTATCCTGTGCTCTGAGTCCAGAAAATTAATGGTAATACAAATATCATATCATTGCTCACTTGAGCAAAACAACACAAAGAATGAGCCATTTCAATGTTGTCTCCAGGGTAAGGGGAAAATTGCCAGGGTACTTTGAAAAACCTTAAATGTGATCAGCCAGGCCCTGCAAGATAAGCCTGCCCTGTAAGGGATTTGCAACTCATAAGCGCTCAGTGCATTGGCCTTGAATTCCCATGAGTTTTACAGGCATATGTCTTATTTCTCCAACTATAAAATCCTGGAAGTAGGTGTTTTGATTTCGTCTTCCACAGAGGCAGATCCTGAGATCTTTATCTCAAGATCTTCAAGTGCAAATACCTTATTTGGGTACTTACTCACTTGAAGATGTGAAGATGTCAACATCTTCAAGTTCAAGTACCTTATTTGGGAGAAGAAAGAAACACCAGTAGGGAGGGAGGCAGTGGGACAGGAAAGGAACCGAAACGGTGGCCAATAAACAATGCATTATCGAGCCAGCTACCACTGGGGTGACTGAGCTTAATCTCCCGAGGAAACCTTGGACACAGTGTAAGGCACGAACCTCAGAGACATTCCTCCTGAGGGTTGAGGGGGTGAGTGTTCCTATGCCAACTCCCATCAGTCATTGTTGAGAGCTGCTGGGAGTGGGAGGTGATCCCCCCATCTTCTGGCATGCTGTGCAGGAGGGCAGAATAGCATTCTGTAGCTTAGGAATAAGTTCCCAGGCAAAGAAATGCAGACACTGGCAGGGGAATGTCTCCGGTAAAGGGCCCAAGGGATGTGGCAAGGCACCCAAAGGATCTGCTTTATAACAGGGTCTCAATCTTTTTTTTTTTTTTTTTTTATCTTGTGCTGTTAAAGGGGATAGGATCTCCATCTTACATCAAAAAAATTCTCTAGTATATAGTCCCCTGATAACTATGGATTTATCAGCCTGATTTCAGGGTGGATGTGAGAAATACTTACATATGCACATTAAATCCTAGCTAAAAAAAGAATATGTAAAGAAAGAATGAACAAGGGGCAGGGAAGGCACCCCGTATCACAGTAGCTTCAGAGCAGAGCGGGGAGTCATCTGTACTCACACTTTCTCGTAAATCTTGTTGGGATGCTCCGGCCATTCGATCATGCACACGACCCTGCTGGGCATGGTCTCTGTGGTTGAATAGTAGCCCTGGGGGAAGGCCAGCAGAAGAGCCAGGACCCAGATGACACAGATGACCACTTTTGTGGCTGTGGCTGACAGCCGGGGCTGGAGGGGATGGATGATGGCCATGTACCTGGAACAGAGATGAAAGGACAAAGTTCTGCTTTGGTCACCAAAATCTACATCAGTAATTATGTGTTGTTCCTATCAATGAAAACTTCCTGGAAATCCTTTGATGACAACTATTTTCCAATTATTTTTCTATATTCTATCTTTAAGCTTTACGACTTTTGATGTACAATGCTAAAATCCATAGGAAAAGTTAGCTAGATTTTTTTACAATTTCAGCAGCATTCCAGGAGAGACATTTTAGTCATTGAAATGCACAAACTGGAGACATGGTGGCCAAACACAGGTCAGGAGCTCATGGTGAAATTAGAAAAATGAGGACGATGTTGTAAATTTATTCAATTTATATAAAGATTTCCTTTTATCCTTTTGGGATTGCGGAATAAGGGTAATAGAAACAGTAGTTGTTCAAGTCCTTGTGTCACAATAAAAGGTCAGCAATTCTACATCCGTCCATACAATTTGAGGGGAAGTGAATGTGTCTATGTGAGAAAGCAGTGGCCCGAAGCCAGCAAAAAACAACAGCTTCCGGAGAGATCTTTATCAACTCTTTGAGCGTCTAGGAGTCAGTGTGTGGCTAACTACCCATACTTCATGAGAAGAAGGACAGTCTCCGGATGCTGAGGCAGACACACTGGAACACATAAAAGGCCAGGGTAGACGACACCTCGTTGCAGGAAGGCAAAAGCGCAATAAATGACAGCTTCGAGCCTGGAGCCATCCCTCCATCCCCTCCCACCTGGGATCTGGCACTAAATGGTGTCATCTGAATGAGTGTGTCCACGTGTTTGAATTTGTGCACTGCCTCTGAGATGTCACGGAGATTTGAAGGATAATAAATATTCCAATCAGTATTTCATATCTGTTATAAGCACATCAATTCTGCCTCTTCCATTTTAAAAGACATTTCCTTGTGTATATTTTCTTGCAGAGTTTATAGATCTATCCCTTAAAATATGCATCTTTTTCAGAGTAGGAATGATGTCTTATACAGCCTTTGGGGTTTAAATATTATCTAACAAAACCACAGAACCACACATTTGATTCTCTGACATGCAGGTTTTTCTGGCTTCTGTGGCACAGAATGGTCAATGGAGACTTCAGAAACGTGCAGACAGACGAATGCAGCACAGCTGTCAGCTGTCTCTACATAATTCCACATCATTCGTTTACTATATTCTTTGGACTCCCAGGATCTCTGGGCCAGAACTCGGGCCAGGGTCACAAGTAAAGCAATTTTATTCACTACACGCTCAGCAAAGTCCCACTGGGCATCTGCTGCAGCACATAAGGCACAGCATTTCCTTCTGGACTGCGAGCTTCTGATTTCTCCCGGGAGAAGCAGCGCATCAATAAGCAGCCACAAAACATGGCAGTAGGGTAAAGGGACCTCAGGTGCTAATCTGATCAACGCCTCACAGCCTTAGGGAAGCTGCAGAGGTGATTAAGTCTTGGGATGGCAGGCGGTCTATTGGAGGAGCTTAAAGAGGCGCATTGGGCTGGATTTGGGGAGAGGTGCTGAGCATCTTGCTCCAAGGGCAGGAAGCGTTCAGAGCCTTTTTCCTTACACGTGTTAGGTTTAAGCTCCGTTTTCACAAAGGCCTGCCTGGTTGTCCATTTATCATCCTAAACTTTGGAATACCTTTCTCTGCATTTTCGTACTGGGGCCCTAGGCTTTCCTCCTCTGGTCTGTAAGAACAAGGCCGCTGCAGGTGTTCAGGGTATGGCGTCTGGCTATTAGGAGGATGCGTCAGGTCAGCTTTTACATGTATACTCAGAAGTCATGATAACTCCCAGGAAGAAAACCCTCAGAAACTCTTCCTTTTGCCTCCTTTGGTAAGTAGGTAGGTGGGCGTAAAGTCAGGAGAGAATGGAATTAGGAAGAGGCTTAGAAAAGAAATTATGGTGGGGGTGAGTAGTATAAATCTTTCGGCAAGATTCCCTAGTTGAGTTGGTGGCTATAAAGCCCATCGCACAAATGCTATGTCAAAAGGGCAAAACCAACGCTTAAATGTGGCAAATCGTCCATCCTCAGGAAATTGAGCAAAAAATCCACAAAAGCAAAAACCCTGCAAAACCCAAAAATGTTGCACATCTCTGTCCTCCATAGATTATCCCAAAGGGCCACAGCCACAGCCAAGAGAGGCCCAGGACACCACAGGCCAGATGACCTTACCTCTCTGGAGCAGTCTCCTGCAAAGAATCCTGAGAAGTCTTGATGTCCCTCCTGGACCTGTGACTCTTTCGCTGCCTGACAGTGATGAAGCCTTGGTTTCCTCTCCAGTCGTGGGGTGGGGGTGGGTGGGGGAAACCCAGAATCGGAGCTGCCGGAGCTGGGCCTGTGCAACCATTAGCTTTACTTTCTTTCCAATTCGGTAGAGGGCTGGGCCTGGATGGTCATGGCCAGAATCTCTTTGAGTGTTTGCATTAAAATTGTAGGGTGGCTTATTGGATTATTTCCCAAAGGCAAAATTGTTTTCCCTGACAAAGCTGGACATGCAGCCATGAAGATGCCTTATCTCATCTCCAGCAACCTCCAGTACTGCACATGCACCAACCTTCACAGGCAGCTGTGCATCCGTAGGCTTCTTGGGAGCCTGAGGACGATGCACAGGGGAGAATGTGGTAATTGCATTGCCTTCTTTTAATATTATCTCAAATGCAAGATTTTAATTTGTTTCTAACTCAGGATAAATACCTAATCTTAAATAAATGAACCCTAACACCAATCCCCATGCCCAAATTGGTGATACACCATTCAGAATCTAGTACGACCGGGCTTAAGGGGGATTGCACTAGCATATTGGCACTGTAGCTTCAAATGGGTGCCAGAAAGCCATATTTTATCTTTATTGCAAAAGTTGCAATTTGGGAACCCATTTCAGTTAATTCTCTGCTGTTCCTTGAGTGTAGGAGCCACTTTAGTGACAGATGAAAGTATTACCTACATACAATCAGTGAGAATAAAAAAGATTGGCTTTAAAAAATGTATACATTTTCATTTGTTAAAAACAAAGGTATTTATCTTCTTTCTTCCCTCCTTCCCTGCCTGCTCCCTTTTCCTTCCCTTCATTCTTTCCTCCCTCCCTCCCTCCCTTTCTTCTTTCTGTCTTACAGTCCTCACTTCTGGGGCTTATTTAACACGCTTCTTTCTTATTTACCCGAAAGCTAGTACCATTAGGATAACTTGTACAGATGGACGAAGATTTTCTTTCCTACTCCAAATTCCTAGCTTGGATCCCATTAGCATACATTTATACATTTATTTGGAAGCACCTAGAACAATTCTTGCTTATTTAGTTATAAGATGTCACTGAGCAAATGCTGCAAGCCCTAGGAAAATACATTCAATAAATATTTATTGACTGCACTGTGCTCACAGGACTCTAAGGCAGTCAATGAAACAAACGTCTTTCCGGTTTACGCATTAATCATCGGGCTGCCAGGGACAGGCCTCTGGGGGCTGTGTGGGATGTGGATTACGTTCTCCACTTCAGGGTGTTTCAGCCCCACAGAGCGCCATCAGCTCTGATTTGAATTGTATGTGCCGTCCCAAATACAAAACTTGAGGTATAGTCTTCCTTTTGCGTGATTATGCTTTATAAAAAGAACTCTCTGCTGCATATTCTTTTTTAGGTAGAGTAAAATGATCTCATTGTGCAAAAGAATTCTCATCTTCTGACTAGCAGCAATATCTTTATAACTTCCTCTTATGCTAGCCCAGAATCGCTGGACAGAGAGAATGTCTTTCCTCCACCAGGAGAGGTGGCCTACCAGGTCCTTCTTCCACCGTCTTTCCCCTCCAAGTCCAGGCCCTGCCTTCCCTTATCCCCATTTGCTCCTGGGATGTTACAAGTTTCCTTTAAGGAACCACATCTTTCTGAGTTCAAATGACCAGGGGTGGTGACAGCTGAGAGGATGGCTGCTAATGTCTAGTTTAAGGGTTGGCGAACTTTTTCTGTAAAAGCCAGATTTTAAATATTTTAAGCTTTGTGGCCCATATAGTTTCTGTTATGACTACCCAACTCTGCCTTTGTAGTGTGAAAACAGCCATAGACAGTAAGGAAACTATTGGGCATGACTGTATGTTGATAAAACTTTATTTACAAAAATAGGAGGTGGGCTGGATTTGGCACCTGGGCTATAGTTTCCTGTCTCCAGGTCTAGTACATGGGAAGTGCAGAGCAGGAGAAATTAGAACCATAGGAGAGCATGGTGTAATCTTCAGAAACACTTTGCCTTCGACAGACTGAAGCTCATTGGGTAGATAAATCTTACAGCCCACAGGTGGTCAGCAAGGCAGTCCCTGGCAGCCTTGCTGTGAGCTAGGCTGAAGCCACGGCACTCTAGCCCAGGCAACAGAGCAAGACTGTGTCTCAAAAAAACCCAAAAAAAACGCATTTGTTCTAGCTATTTGAAAATATACAACAAATTTTTGTTCAGAGGATTTTGAATGTTCCTAATTCAAAGAAATGATAAATGTTTGAGGTGACAGATATGCTATTTACACTGATTTGATCATTATGCACTGAATACATGTATCAAAAATCACTATACTCCATAAATATGTACAATTAAGGTGTCAATTAAAAATAATAAAATAAAATAAAACAAAACATTGTGAGAAATCTTTAAAAGAAAGATGCGTTTCTTATGGGGCCAAGACATCCATTTCTTTCTTTCTTTTTTTTTTTTTTTGAGATAGAATCTCACTCTGTTGCGCAGGCTAGAGTGAGTGCCGTGGCGTCAGCCTAGCTCACAGCGACCTCAAACTCCTGGGCTCAAGTGATCCTCCCGCCTCAGCCTCCCAGGTAGCTGGGCCTACAGGCATGCGCCCCTGTGCCTGGCTAATTTTTTCTATTTTTTTAGTTGTTTGGCTAATTTCTTTCTATTATTTGGCTATTTGTAGTACAGACAGGGTCTCGCCCTTGCTCAGGCTGGTCTTGAACTCCTGAGCTCAAACAATTCGCCCGCTTCGGCCTCCCAGAGTGCTAGGATTACAGACGTGAGCCACTGCGCCCAGCCCAAAACATCCATTTCATTGGGCCTGGCAGGCTATATAAAAACTGCTGCAGTCATGTGAAAGTATATTTAGTTTTCCTGATTCTCTGAAATTCCCTCCCTCCAAGTGATAGGCATGTCTTCTGGATGACCAAAAACGTGTTTTTTGTTTGACTTGTCTCAGCAGCAAGCAACTTAAAGCAGTGGCACCTGGGACAAAAGGGTGGGCTAAGAGGGGCTTTCAGAGAATGGCATGGTTCTGTCTCCTCCTCACTCAAGGTAGCCTCTCTTCTCCCATATATCTCCTTTGTTCGACCCATAAAGGCAGGATCTGTGGGCCAGAATCAGGGTGACACGAGTAAGGTACTCACAGTCAGCGTTGTCCAAGTACAGAATTGGATTCTGCCTTTATTTAAAATCTTGATATTTTGCTCATCATAGATATTTTTGCATTAATTATGATATTTTAAAAGACTGCATTAAGTTATTATTTATCTTGATCTCTGATTTTTTTTGTGTCCCCTTAAATTTTGCACCCAAAGCTAGTGCACACTTGCCTCACTTTAATCCCAGCTCTGATAATATCTCCCACCTAAGTGCACCAGGCAGGACAATCACTTGTCAGAGGAAATGGACTCAGGTAGCGGTGGGACTATTATTCAAGGCTGCTGACCCTGCCAAGCACCTGAGGTACCAGCCAGTTGTGCCGTGTCCTGTGCCTGCAGCCTTGAAATGCCCCAGGCCACCAGACCACATGGTGGCGGCATCAGTGGGAAGCCAGGAAACTTATCAGTAACATGAACAGGATAGAGCCTGAGTAATCTGGTTGTAGACAGTATGGAGATTATTTGGGCACTCTTGCTGCAGTGATTTTGCTTTTCATTGCATAGAGTAAACTCACAGCTATTTATTTATTTTTTGATAGTGACTTCTCAGTTAAAAAATAATCTTTTGACAGCAATAAATTATGTTAACAGAAGCACGTGTTTAATGAAAAATTAAGTGTTGGATTTCTGCTTTTCCCAAAAATTGATGATGAATGTGTAATTTGCACAAAATAAGTTTAGATGTTTACCTTCTATGGGGCCAAAGCATTAACTGGACATGTGAAAATCAAAAGACACAAATCTGTCCAAGAAGTAGCAACAGCTACACCAAGAAGTTAGTAGTGATTTTAAGAAAATTGTGCTCAAAGACATTGATTTAAGCTATGCAGTGAAAATGATGCATCTGCCCACAATTCTGTGAAGCATGACTTTTCATTTAGATTAAATGACTGTTCTTCTAAATTAATTTCACTCATTTTTCAATTCCAGTTTTTCTTGTGCATGTATGAAAGGTCAAGTAATAGCTATGAATATGTTGGCTCAGTTAGCAGAAGAAGAACTTGGCAAATAGTTACATGATTCTAATATTGCTGTCATCAGATTTTTCAAATAGAAAATTAGTTAATTTCAATAACGGTTCAGTTCTTTTTTAATCCAATTCATGGATTCAAAGTTTTTGGAAGGTGAAACCACAGACATTGTGAATGTTATAAAATGAATTTGTTTCAGCAAAAAAAAAAAAAAATGAATTTGTTTCAAACTTCAATAGTGAAGATAAATTCATTTATTTTGTTTTGGTACTAATATGAATATAACATGGTAAAAATAATGTTCTTAGTAAATTAAGAAATCCATGGAACAGAAATGTACTTGGAATAGGTTGTGATACACACAATTTGCAACTGTGTTAAAATAAACTGTGCTATCTTAGCAATTGAAATAGGAGCCGTAGTTGTTGAAATTTATAAAAAGTTTTGTGGGTACAAAGTAACTGAACTTACTTACTTGCAGGATAATGAATGATTCAGGATTTTCTTGTGTGGTATCTTTTCCAGCATTTTTTAGCTAATTTCAAGAGCATCAGTCAGGACATCTAGTCTTCCATTTTGCTGGAAGCAGAAGTTCTGCTGTCTTATTTTTCATTTTTCTTTCTGTTATCTAATTATTCCGAGTAAAAATTCAAGCCATACCAGAAGCTATAAAGGGAAAGCCTCTGTCCCACCTGGGTCCATAGGTAACACATAGCTAATACATTGAGCACCTGGTAAGTGCCAGGCTCTATTTCATGTGATTTCTTTGTATTAACTCATTTTATCTCTCACCAATTCTTCGATGTAGGCTAATGTTATGACCCACATTTTCCAGATGAAGAAATTACGGCTCAGAGAAGTTAAGTAACTTTTTTACCAACTGGTGAGACTGGGCTGGAATTCGGCAGTCTGGCTTTAGAGCCTTTGCTTTGCTTTTAATCAAGGCATTGTTCAGGACTCTCAGACACACTGTCGACAATGGGTACAATCTTCCTTTCTCTGAACATGCAGAGCTATACATCTGTACTTTTTCCTGTACTGACTTTTAACTCATTCTTTCAGTAAACCTTGTTTAACCCCCTTCTATGTGTCAGAGCAGAGCCCTGTGTTCATGTTCTGAAGGAGTGGCTATCTCACAGAGAGGCACATTCGTGGTAATGACGATGCAACATGCCGTGTGCTACCGTGAAGCTGCAATGCGTACGAAGCATGAGCAGACAGCAGTCCATTTAGGCCTGTGCAGGGAGGTCAGGGGAGTTTCTCAGTGGAGGTGACACTTGAATTTGATCTGGAAAGTTCAATTGGCATGTACATCTATGGAGAGCTATGAACAACATACTTTACAGGAGAAGGCAACAGCATATACAAAGGCCTGGTGACTTGAAAAGAAATAGTTGTTTATAAGCACTTCTAACATTTTATTAGAAGCTTATTGGGAGTCAGTATTGCATCTTCTATTTCTTTGAATCCCCACGGCACCTGGCCAGGCACAAGGTGATTCCTTAGTAACTAGCAGCCAGTTGACCTAATGACCCCTTCCTTGTATTAAGCATACAGCAGGCAGAGAGGTTGGCCTCTGAATTTGCTTTCTCCAGACATGGATGAAGAAACAAGAATAGAAGGCTGAGTGAGGAAATACAAGGTCTTGTGGGCCTCTGCTGGTGAAGTGCGCGGAGAGTGTTAGGCTTCAGAGGAACGCATGCAGGATGCTGGGACCAGGGCTGCCAAACACAGAGCAAGAGGCCAAAAGAGGAAACATGATTTCCAGAAAGTAAACATTCCCCAGACCTGTGTTTACAGACCACCCTGTGGCCTGTCGTGCTGTGATGTAGGACTTCCTTAGTCTGTACTCTCAGGCAGTGGAGCCCCTGCTGCCTGGGTTATGCCCGTCCTATTCCCATGGGGCTCCCAGCACAGGACATACCCCCTTCTCTCCCCAGTGCTCTTATTTATTGCTCTTGCAGCTACTTAATCTCTCTTAACGTGATTTCTCAGAATCTCAGTTTTCTCGTTCTGAAATTACTTGATAATATTTACTGGGCAGTGACGGCTGAATGAGATAATACGTATGAAGGGAATGGTCACAATTTAGAGCACAGTAGCACACAACACACATCCACAATCTCTTCTTTATCTTTGTAACTTGTATCTCCAAATGCTATGTGGTCTCTTTTCAGAGACTCGGTGGGTAGATTAAACCCAGGGTACTCAGGGTACCAGACACTTAAACCATCAGTGCCACTGGCTGGTTCCACGACCAGGCACTTAAAGATACTCAAAACTGCGAAAGGCCAAGGAGGCAGTGGCGTCAGCTTAATAGCTGCTGCCAAATAAGTACTCAATTTATAACTTAAACAGTATTTCATGGGAAAAAATAAACTGTAGCAGTGTTGCTCATCCCCCAGGTCCCCATGTGCTAATTCCACTGAGACACTTGAGCCTGACACTTGCTGAAACATGGTGTCCTAGGCTAGTAAAGGGACAGTAACACCCGGCCAGCTATACACTGGCCGTCCTCCAGGGTTTGCTGCAGTGAAGTGCCTCCTTGCAGAGGGACCCGATGTCCAGCTTCCCTGTGGAGGAGGATCCCGATTCACCCTTTCCTGCCTCACGCATTCTCTCCCCTCTCCATGCAGCAGTCTGTTGTAGTCTTTTGTAAATCTTATTTCCGACAATGGTTGTTAGAGGCTCAGCAGAGACAGCAGGGACAGGCGGAGCATTGTCAGAGGGTGAAGCACACCATGGATGTCAGGATTGCACAGGAGGAGAAAAGCACCTCCCTCATGCAAGAAGGAAGCGCACGAGGTAGGCAGGCGTTGGCAGGACTTGGGCCTTATGGGGAGGGGCTCAGGCACGTCATCTCACAGGACACAGCCCAGTGTCCTCGAGCTTCCAGAGCCCTCTGTGCAGGCCTCTCTCTGGCCTGCCTTCCTGCCCTGTGCTGGAGCTGCTCCCTTGGGAGACATGGATTTGAGCCCCAGAGGCTTGGCCCTCGCTTCTTCATTTCATCGGCCCATAGTGGAGTGTAACAACAAAAACCAAAAGGCGTCTGCCAAGCCACCTGAGTCAGAAAGAACTGAGTTCCAGTCTTTTTCTTTCTGTCACCAACTGGTGTGAGCTTATGTCAAATTACCTCCTCCGGAGTCTTGGTGTCCCAACAGGCAAGCAGTTTCTGCAGATGTCCCGTAAGGTCCATGCATGAGTCTGGGGCCTGAAGGTGTAGCTAGGCTGCCTTCTCCCTGCTCCAGCGAGACCTGTCCCGACCTAACCCCGCCCATCTCAGAGCGCTCCTCAGCCAGCATCTCTCCAAGTCCCCTTGCTCCATCAGAAATGGTCAAAGTCGTAACAGGCACTTTAACTTTTCTGTCTCATGTGGTCATTGTGAGGATGGAAGAAGGCAGACATTCAGGAACTGTAATTGTCCTGTGGCACATTCTTAGGATTCTCACCAAATAGACATGCAGGCACAGGGAAGACAGGAAGAAAGGCAGCTCCTGGTGTGTTAGGCCACATTCAGAGCCTCAGAAAGATCGCAGACAGCTGGGGCTGGGTGACGGCAGAGCAGAAGGCCTGGTAGTCTGCCCAGGGAAGCTGTGGTGCCCACACCTGGCTGAGACTGGGACCACAATTGGATGAAGATGTTCTAACCATCAATTCCTATGGTCCCTTAGCCTGGACTTGAAGGCTAAATTGGCACGGTGGTGGTAACTCCCTATACCAGAAGCAGCTTGAGCCAGGGATTGGGGTTAGTGTGTCTGTGTTCCTTGCATACCAATGGCACATGAGATCTCAGTGGCCATGTAGGCTGTTAGGATGGGGAGAGGAATTAGAGGCTGCTTAGTCCGGTCCCTTCACTAGACACAAGAGGACAGTGAGGCCCAGAGATGCAGCCTGGATACTCAAGGTCGAGTCTGAGGCCAGGCTGTACTTGAAGCCAAGGGTGGCTTCAGAATTTCTGTATTGAAAGGGTTAGGGGAAAAAAATCAAGCTACGGGTATTGGTTGGGGGCGGGGGGGCGAGTCTTGAAGTTATTTTTGCATAATACTCTACATAAGATTGGAAAAATGTCAGCTGTCCATATCAGAAAGCGGGAGGGAAGAGCTGATGTGGATGGGAGAGAACTAAAGCCACCCTTGGTGCCGGCATGGCTCAAGGCCCCAGATTTTCCTGCTCTTCCCCACTATGTGTGGCCATCTGAACGCTTTTAGGTAAAGCGGAACGAGGGCAAGTCCTCCCAGGTCCACACAGCAGTGAGCCCATCCTCTGGGCCGGGCACCCTGCCTCTGCCAGGCTGCAGTAGAAGCAGAGCTGAGGAGCAGTCCAGCCTGCCTTGGGCCGCGCATGTGCGCTACGGAGAGCCGCCTGCCTACGCCTCCACCTCACACCCAGACCTGGAAGGTCAGGAAAGTGATTTCCAGCAACAGACTCATTAGCACCAATCTCTATTACCACAAAAAGCAATTTGGAGGGCTGACAGAATTCATTAAAAGTGGATTTTACTTATACTAATAACTGCTCACAGAAAAGATAATGATTTATGTCCAGCTTTAAAATGCCCTCCAAGGGGGCTTGTGAAAGGGTCTTCTCTCCCACTGCGTCGGGAAGGGCTCTGACTTTCTGGGGCCCTTTCTGTGCCTTGGCGACAGGTGTCACAAACAGATTAAAGACATTTGTTTGAGCAGCTTCAGTGGCTTTGTTTTTGTTTCATGGCTACCCGGCTGGCTTTGAGGCCTCTCCTCCCAACATTTCCTTTCTTTCTTTCTTTTTTTTTTTTTGACTATTTACTCTGAGTGATTGTAGGTTCCCCGGGTGACCAGGCCAACAGACAGAGATGTCACTCCAAGAGCTATTATTTTAAAAGGAGCTGGATAGTTCACATTCTGGTGGCTCCTGGAATCTCATGGGGCCCTGCTGCTGAGTCAGGAACCCCACCTGAAATGAAGCAAGACATTTTGATGCAATAGATTTGATATGGCTTTTTTGATACCACGGAATCAACATGTAGAAGTGTTTTTCTGATACCGAGTAATGTGCAGAAAATTACTTCTCTATCCTTAAGCCTTTCCCCTCCATTACCCTCACCTCACTACATTTCCATCTGTAAGGGACAGTTGGCAATGATGTGGATGAGAGATGGGGCAGGGCCCAGGAAGGGGCTGGGGGGTCTAGTAAAACACCTGGAATAGTAGTGGTTTGACTTCTAGCTGCATCAACACGCCTTTGCTGTCGAGTCGCCCATTTGCAATTGTTTACTCCTGAATTTACTCCTTGGGTTCAGCGACCACCCACTTCCCTTCTGAGAAAGCAGTGCTTCCCTCAGAGTCTCTGAGCATGCTCTTTTTATATCACACATCCAATTCCCCATCCTCTGAGATATGTTATCAAATCACTGGATAGAGCAGAGCCAGCTGGTGGTCCCTCACCAGCCTCTGATCTTTCTCTCTTTCTCAGTAATGAAATTCTAATGTGAGTCAGATAAATTCTGACCAAAGAGATGTAAGTGGAAAATAGCAGAAGAGTTTCAGGATGAGCACCGTTTTCCTTTCTTCCTTTATCTTTTTTTGTTGACTAGAATGTGGATGCAATGATTGGTACCTCAGCAGTTACTTTGAACCATGAGGTGACCTGAGAATGGAAGCCACATGTGGGTGAGCAGAAAGTAAAAAGGAGCCCTGGTGTCTGATGGCTTCATAGCGTCACCATACCTGTCCCTTCTGTGGTCACTGGCTTTAAGGTAAGCCTAGCATTTTCATGTCTCTGACATCCTTTGGCTCTCCACCTGTCTCTCTCTGGGATTATTTTATGTGATAAAATAAACCTTTGCATATTTAAGACCCAGCAGTCAGGTCTCCGTTACTGTCAGCTGATCTGAATCCGAACTGATATGAGAATTTGGCACTTGTATGTTGGTATGGCAAGTAACAGAATCTAAAATATGGCATTAACTTATTGGGGAAAGGGGATGCAGAGGTTAAGGACTCAGAAATTTTGTGACCCCCATATAGTCAACATACAGCTCACTGCTCCTTGGAAGCCAGATCTCCAGCTGCTCAAGCCTGAAGCGTTACAGCCAATGGCATTTATGGGCTCTTGTCTTGCTGTTTTTGTAAAGTCCTGTGAGAGTGATGAACTCAGAGCCAGAGAGGCTGCATGCAGAGATAGGAGGTAATACAGCTCTGCTAACGAAAGGCTTGTAATTTAAAGCATTGCTAGATCGAAAGAGTGTGCTGTTCTTGTACATAAATGAAATAGTTATAAGTGGTCGCCATACAACTGCACACTTACAAGGAGGTAAGACTGCTGTCCTGCCCTACTAAGATGGTGACTTCGAGTCTTAGCCTGGATAACAAGCCCCTGTACCACCCTTGGTGTTTTGGGGGATGTTGGGTCTCCTTGCAGCCACTGGCTTTCAGGCAAACTGAGCATTTGTATGTCTCTGACATCCTTAGGATTTTAAACAACACATTCCAGATCTTTACAGAGCTTAATAGAAAGGCCACATTTTCCAATAAGAAGAACAGCTTATTTTAATCCACTCCTGCAAGTTATTTAAAATTAGTGTTTATAAAATAGAGTTTCTATAAACAGAATCCTAGCCATTTAGGTAGAGTGGTCACACTCGGTGCCCCCTCCAATTCCCTTCCTCTTCTAGGTCCAAGAGAAAAATATGCCTTAAAGATCCAGCTGTCTTCAGAGAATCTTTGGCCCCTAGGATCCTCCAATGTTCGAGACATTGAGTGTCTCTGTCCTTCCTATACTGGTCTATTTTCTCCACATTCCCAGATCTTTATTGTGTTTCTTCATAGTGGGATCTTGGGCATAAGCCATTGCAGAGTATTGAACACGCAGTGGCAGACTTGGTCAGTGCAGCTCAGGCCCTATTTCCATCTAAGACGGCTTAGCAGCTTCAATGGATAAAATGGCTGACTGCAAACACCAGCAGTGAGGTACGCTGGGAAAGATGAACAAATTCACCACCACTTTATCCCTTGACGACATGTGAGAAAACTGGGGTTCACAGACGTGAAGCAGTCAATAGTAGAGATGGGACCTCTACCTGTCAGTTCTGCCTGATTTCAAATTCCATGCTTTGGAAGAGGTATGCAGAGTCTTCCACGGTCCAGGGGCCTGGAAAGACAGAGGACTGGGGATGATTCAGTGCAAATTTTAGCATCACTGCTGGCAGTTATTTATTTTCACCACCTCCTATGTGCCAGGGGCTGCGTGCCATGAAACAGTTCCATTTTGGGCTGATTAATGATTGAAAAAACTCATTGAAATCTTTGCTTTCTACCCATGACTAAAGCTACTTAGCCTGGACTCTTGCCTTCTTTCCAAGGAAGGAGGTAGCTACTCAAGGAGAAATAAACTACAGGGCTGGAATGGTCTTCTGTCCATGAAGACGTGTTCCATTTTCTTGACTCGAGGTTGAGGAAGTGTTTGAACAGGTCCATCCCAGACAGGTGGGAATGTTGCCCAGTTGACATAGCTGTGCTCCGATGGAGGCTTGGACTATACTACAACACCACACATTAAAGTAAACAACCTCTGCTGGGCTGCAGCCATATCAAGGGGTAGGGGATCTGTCTCTCTGGCTCTGTTCTCATTGGTCAGTTTTGTAGCCTTGACCTATCCCTGGATGGTGGCCTGGAGATTCATCTACTCATTCATTCAAATATTTACTGAGTGCCCATCAGAGCCAGGCACTATGGCGGGGGTGGGGATACAGAAGAAGAGATCATAAATACCAGATCTCCTCTCAGGAAACTCTGGTCTTATAAAAGCAGTGAATGATCATCAACTAAACCTGTAAATACATGTCCAGTCACAGCTGTGGTAAGTGCTATGAAGAAGCAGGGCCATAGAACATGTAACAATAGGATCTGGACAGTCTTGGGGGTCAGGGAAAGATTCTGAGGAAATGACATTTGGATTGAGACCTACAAAGTGAGTTGGATCTGGTAAGTGAAGAGTAATTTGGGGACAAGGTCATTTCCCAGAGTGAGTGAGGACAACATGTTCAAAGGCCTGGTGGTAGGAGAGAGATGGGCACATTCAAGGAAGTTAAATATAGGAAGCAAGAGAGAGAATAGTGTGAAATAATAATAATAGCTTACACTATTGGGTGCTCACTTTGTGCCAGTACTACTTCAAGGGATTTACATATGTGGACTCATTTAATCCTCACAACAATCAGAAGAGAAAACTGAGCCACAGAAAGATTAAATAACACACCCAAGGTCACATGGCTACTAAGCCATGCAACTTTCCAGGTAGCTCAAGAGCAGTGAGCAGGGTGGGATGGGACGGGAATGGGAAGCCATTGCATGATTTCAAGGCAAGGCATGGGGTAGCCAGGTTCACACGCCCAAGTCCACTCTGGCTTGCTGAACTCTGCTGGGTGCAGGAAGGCTTTGGGGTCACCTTAGATTCTCTGTCTCCAGTCTTCATGACCTCCGGGGACTATGTCCCCCTGTGGCCAAAGGCAAGTAAGAATGATGCTCGGTTATAAACTGCAGTCCCCAGCATCCTGTGTCCTTGGGATTCTGGAGCTCTGGGCCTCAAGAGGAACTGCAGAAAGGACAAGGCTGCTAAGAGTTGGAATGACACCTCTGCAGGCAGCAAAAGTCCACCTACTCAGACTCCTTGCTCTGAGGGGAGGGACGTAGAGTGCGCAGGCTGTCTGTGCTCTCCATGCCGCCGTGACAGCCTCTGACCCAGCACAAGGGGTCTCAGGAGCCGTGAGGGCTGTGCACTCATTGACCGGCTTCCCTACCTGTAAAGCATTTGGAGAGGAATTAATCTCCATCCCCCTCCTCCTGGCTGGTCCTCAGGGTTATCTGAGGAGCTATAAAAATGTTAGATGCCATTGTCCTTCTCTAGACCTACCAAATCAGAATTTCTGGGGCGAGACCACAAACCAGTGTTTTTGAAGTGCTCTCAGACTAAAGCAGATCACTTCTGAGGTCTCTTCTTGCTACAAAATAATGATTTTTGTTTTTCCTTTCAGATATCAATTAAGGAAGGGGTGTGAGGAGCCAGAAATAGTGCTAAGATACTTTATATACTTTCTATTGATTAATGCTGAACCCAGCCCTTCGAGGTTGGTAGTATTATTTTCATTTTACAGACGAAGAAACTGAGGCTCAGGAATTTTCCTTAGATTGTTCAGTGTCTTATGCTTAAATACTGGAGCCAGGATTTGAATCCATTTCTCTAAATCCAAGCCTCTTTCTGCTAACCTAGGGATGGGCAAACTTTTTCTTGAAGGGTCAGTGAATACTTCTGATGTTGGGAGCTACATACATGGTCTTTTTGCAACTAAACTCTACTGTTGTAGAGTGAAAGCAGCCATAGGCAACATGTAAATGCATGAGTGCTCTAATAAAACTTTATTTATAAAACCAGGTGTCTGGATAGATTTGGCCATTGGCCATAGTTTGCTGACACCTACACTAAACAGTTTTAACTTAACGGTATTAATTTAGCCTTCTAAAGGAAAGAGAAATGAAATTAACATTTGTTTAAGTATTTCATATAGGATATTAACAAATGGGGTTGCTCAAGGATCATACTGGACCCTTCATGGCTTTTATTTCCTATAAACTGCTCCATCACCCAGGTATTATCATTCATATTAATATTTTACCCCTAAGAAAACTGAGACACAAAGTAATTCAGTCATTTGCCCAAGGTCACATTGCAAGCAAGAATTGGAGCAGAGGAAGTGTCTGAACAGGCCTATCAGGCTGGGGTCAGGGATCAGACAGGATTTGAGTTCAGGCTATCTGACTTTAGCACCTGAAACTTTTCTCCTAACATGAGAGCAGCAAAGGAGAATCCATGCTGCTGGTTTCCCTGCTGTGGTCTCCAATGTACAGCTATGCATCTGGCCAGCTCTGACTTGACCACATCCTCAGGTGTCCTTCCCTCCCCGCTCAGTGTAAAGCAGCATCTTTCAATGCCCTTAAGCCACTGGGTCCCTCCACAGAGAATCAGGAACTGTTATATAGGAAATAGAATATGGCAGAGCTTTCTTTTCCCCACACATAAACAAGTAAATCATCAGTGTTCAATACTCTGGTACTAAAGTAATCTCCTTCCTGTTGAGCTAAAGATAAGGGATTTGAGAGGCTTCATTGGGGGACAAGTAAAAACCTGAATTGTAAGTTTATTTGAGACACAGCCAAAATACCAACATCTCATTTGGGCGGGTGGAAAACAGAGTGAGAGGAGAGGAGGTAAGCTCTAGAAGTAATAGACATCAGGAAATTGCAACAGCTCTGATCAATACCTGTCAGCAAAATGGGAATAAAAATGTAGCCCATTAATTTTAGATGCACATCCAGGTTGTTAATGGGGAGAGGAGACATATAATTCAGAAATCCACTTTTGTTCTTTTTAAATCAACATGTTTCCATTAAAATGGAAATTGACTTCTCATCATATAAAGCAGTCATTTTCTGGGAACTGTATGATTATCTCTACCTTTCCTGGGCACAGTGAGAATGGAAATATTCAGATTCATCCATTAACCTTTGGAAGTTACAACTTTGAATTCTCAAAGTGGCCTCCTTTCCTTTGCATTGAGTGCAGACACTCTGTTGTTAGGGGCAGGAGGCCGGGTGGGTGGTACGTGCGTACCTTCCTCCTACAGAAGTTTGTTCAGAAAGGCAAAGGGCAAACGAAAGTGAAGGTGGGATGCTAGAAGTGGCAGCAAAGCTTTGCTACTTTTTGGAACAACAGCAAAGGCAGGTCAATGTCCATTTAGAAAAATGACTTTAAAAGTCAGCATAAGGAAAAAGGAAATCACATTTGCCTGCCAAGTTTACAGAGGCAGATTGTGTGAGGCATGTGCTTAAAATGAGCAGTGGATGGAGTTAGTTGCTTCTGTCTTGGGTAGTTCCTGGCTGGTCTGTTTTAGGAGGTTCTGACAGGGAGCTCTTCAAAAGTCTTTCCCAGGATTCTGTCAACCCAAATCCTGTCATCTCCCTTTGAAGACTCAACTCTGAGGTGGCCCCTAAAGAATTCCTCCTCAAAGCCTTTCTCTAATCACCTCCATCATTCTCTGTTGAAATTAAAACACAGCCTGAAGGCATGCTGCCCTATGGCTTTATGTCACATCTGCATGATGACACTGTAAGCCCCTTGAGGACAAGGACTAGCTTGCATGTTAGTTATGCATTCCTTGTGGTGCTGAGAATGAGGCCGGGTTCAGAGAACTCAGGCATCAGTTGAGGCATCTCTTCCCAGCCCCTCTAATGGTCTGAATTAATGTGGCTTAAGCTCCCAGTTTCATAATCTTGGTAAAAATCAAAGCTCCACCCATGACAGGTGAGGATTCTCATGGTGTTTCTTTTCAGGTTCCCATTGTGACTAGTCCCTAAATGCACAGACTGTGTCTTTATCCCCTCTCATAAACTTGGATGTTAAACTCACTCTTTTACTGACTTCCATAAAAGTTGGTGAGTCCAGTAAGAAGAACTGGGAATTCTCTCAGGAAGATCTTACCAGGCAGCTCACATCCACTTGCTGACTCTCTTTTCCTCTCTCATCTCTCTCTAGGATTGCCCCAGACGACAGAAAGCATTCTTCTTTCAATATGTAGCTCTTCTAGTTTGCAAATTCACATCCAAATGGTCTCAGCAGAACTAAGCCAACTCATAACAGGATCTGCTGTCCTCAGAAAACAGTTGGAGCTTTAATAGTAACTTTCCCCTACTCTATTAAACAGAGCTTGCTGCCTCTCCAACATTAAACCCTCCCAAATAAAGGTGCTTTGCAACACAGCTTTATCCAAGAAAAGGAAGCTCAAAATGGCCACGTGAGGGAGATGTGTGGACTCGGAAAGCCTTGAAGCTTAGCAGCACAGGAGATAGAGCTCTGTTGAGGATGGCTTACCCACATCCAGGTGTGAAGGCAAGACGAAAAAAAGAAACTCAAAAATTTGTTTGGAGGTGCAAGTAGGAAAGAACTAGGAAACTAGGGAGAGAAGGCACCAAACTATGCCTTTGTCCCCCCACTATTCAATTTACAAAGATTTTTTGGTCCTCTATCAGGTACTCTATTGGGCACTAGGAATACACAGATGAATCAAGCATGGCCCTTTGTACAAAAAGCTTGCATATGTGCACGGTATGTATTACACCATGTCCCGTTACAACTCCATAGGGATTCTTGGGTAGTCTGAGAAGGTTGCTTGCTTGGTCTTCCTCAACGCTCTGTTTTCATACCACCTAGAACTGGGCTTGAGTGGACTGTCTGGTGCCCTGAGGCTGCAGAATCTACGTCTGCCCATCTTACCACGAGAGTCCAAGCCCAGGCCTCTGACTGGCTGCTCTCTATTGTTCCACTATAATTTTCCAGGTCACAGCCTGAGATGTGACAGAAAGGAGAAAGGAAACATTTATTGCACTATATTTGGTGCTTTCACATACACTATGTCATCTGATTCTCATAACAACCCTGTGATAATCTGCTTTCATCCCTCTTTTATAGATGAAGACCCAGGGTTCAGAGCTGTTAATGACTTGCCTGCAGTAACCAGCCAATGGGGGTCAGTGGAGCAGAGATGAGGCTCAATCCCAGAGCCTCTGGCCTCTGCTTCCACGTGCTGGCTAGTTCATCACGAAGTCCATTTAAGGTGTCAGTTCACGCTTTCTGAGTGTTCAGGTTTCTCATTCCTTGTGCCAATCCTCGTGCCAAGCTTGAAGTTGCCAAATATTTAAGTCTTAGGAGAAGATTGTTACATCATAGCCCCTCTGATCCCCTGGGCCTCCTTTGTCAAAAACACAGAAGGTTCTCAGTAAGTCTGGCCAACAAGTCTGGTGTATGTTGCCAAACTGGGAACAATGGTTCCTGCCTCTCCCGCAAGCTCTTTAATTAAGTCTCTCGAAATCAGATGGGGTGAGCAAAAGCAATGAACAATAAGGATAGAAATACCTAGTAGACTGGAGGAAGAGGTGATTCAGTTACTCATTTATTTATGCAACACATTTTTGAGTCCCAGGAACTGTGTAAAGTGCTGGGGACATAAGACAGATAAGACATAGTGCCTGTGCTAAAGGAATTTATGGCTATCAGAGGTGAGGATGTGCTAACCAGAGGGAAGGGCAAGTTACCAGAGGAGAGGACAGGTTAATTAGAGGAGAGGGCACTCCAACCAGAGGGAATGTATTATTTACACAAACCCAGCTCATTCTCAGAATCATCTTAGCTGTTTTACAAATATATGTTAATAGATTCCTGCACGCCGCCCCTGACCTGATGAATTATCTTCCAGAGCCATCTTCTGTATTTTTAATAAGCTCCCTAGTTAATTTCACCAATCATGGCTGTTGGGGACTAAAGTCTCACAGTCCCTTTACAGAGAACCTTGCACTGGGTGCAGGGTGGATACCCAGGAAGAATCAGTTAGTGTATTTCTGGGCTTCACAGAGCAGGCAATATATGAAGTGAACCTTCAGAATTGTAGACAAGCAAGTTAGGTGCATAAGGTTTTGAGAAGGGTAGGAGGAAGGACTTCCCAGGGGGAAGGCCCCACCTGAGCAGAGGCCCTGTGGAGTGAGCTACCGTGATGAGTTAGGGAGGTTTGGTTGGGCTGCAACCTGGGGTACAAGAGGAGACCAGGTTAGAGAAAAGTCTAGCAGGTAGGCTGGATTCCAAGTGACCTTGTTGATCCTGATTCAACAAATTTGAATTTTACTCTTTTTGACATGGATGGCCACTCAAAGGTTTAAATCAGGGGAGTGAAATGATCAATTTTCATTTCAGAAACATTACTTTAGAACTTCTGGAACAAGGTGGAAATATGAGCCTATACATTTAACTCTTCCCCTTCTAAAAGCCCATTGAAATATCCAAAGAAATTAAAAAAAAAAAATCAGGGAAAGTTGCCTTCCGCAAACCAGAAGTATTGGCATTTCTTTTTTTTGCCTTAATTAACATTGATGGAGTATTACCATGTGTGGGCCTTGTCCGAAATGCTTAGCATCTTATTAGCTCATTGAGTTTTCATGGCACTCCGTGAGGGAGGTGCTATCATTGTCCACATTGATGGGCTATTATAGTTCTCCTGTTACAGATGAAGAAACCAGAAGCACTGGGAAGGCAACTATGTCCAACAATCCCACAGCTAGTGGTAGAGTCAGTATTTCAACCTAAGGACACCTGCTCTAGAAACTAGGCACATATTCATAGTATCGTACTGCCTGATATATAATGAAAATATGGTGCTAGTGGCCTGGATTGACTGATGGACCCACTGCCTCCAAATCTGTGCATATGAAGGAGAAGTTGATCCAGGCAGTGGGCGATGGGGTACACAGTGCAATCATCCTAACTTTCAAGCTTAGAGGTTCTTCAAATGGGGAGGCCAAGGGCTGGGTATAGAGAGTGTCCTAAAGCTGACACATAGAACAACAAGAGAAGAGGAACAATTCCGCATCTGCTTAGCAGTGGGGTTCGCTGCCACAGAACTGCTTTCCCTGATAATTAGTTTCCTAGTTTGCACAATCAAGGGGAACTCTAACTTGGCACAAATGTTCCTAACTTTGAGCAGCAGGGCCAGGACTCCATAGGGCCACTACAGGGACAAAAAGTGTGAACTTACACACGTGTTCAGGAGTACAGTGGGAGTGGATAGATGGACCCCCACCCTGGCCTGGAAAGGTGTGATAGTTAAAGTGTGGGCACAGCCCTTGGGCTTCTGAGATAACTGGGAACTTTACCGTGGCCTGGAAGGAACCTTCAGCACTACACGAGGTTCTCTTGTGCAGATACCTCTGGCTATGGCCTCTTCCTGCTCCTCACAGCTAACTGTACCCCTACAGACTAAAGCGGCAGACTTCTCCTTTTCTTTTTCTTGGATTTAAAATTTGAATAAGCATCTCCACAACCTGTGAGAGAA
Source organism: Avahi laniger (assembly GCA_963575035.1). Taxonomy (NCBI): domain Eukaryota; kingdom Metazoa; phylum Chordata; class Mammalia; order Primates; family Indriidae; genus Avahi; species Avahi laniger. The sequence goes on along the minus strand of CAUYSK010051475.1, from coordinate 5,633 downwards.
ATCACTGTAACTTACCACACTGAACATACAGTACCTTCTCAGGAAAAATGAATAAACACAGAAAAATCATCGGATCTATGAAATGATTTAGCAGTTTAAAAAAACTCATCAGAAGAATCCAAGCAAATGTTCTCCTCTGAAGGAAATGTGCTCCAAAAAGTGAGACATAACCAAAAATGAAACAAAACTGATTCATATTCTTGGCCGGGTGCAGTGGCTCACGCCTGTAATCCTAGTACTCTGGAAGGCCGAGGTGGGAGGAGATCGTTTGAGCTCAGGAGTTCGAGACTAGCCTGAGCAAGAGCGAGATCCTGTCTCTGCTAAAACAATAGAAAGAAATTATCTGGACAACTAAAAATATACAGAAAAAATTAGCCGAGCATGGTGACACATGCCTTGTAGTTCCAGCTACTCGGGAGGCTGAGGCAATAGGATTGCTTGAGCTCAGGAGTTTGAGGTTGCTGTGAGCTAGGCTGACACCACAGCACTCACCCGGCCAACAGAATGAGGCTCTGTCTCAAAACAAAAACAAAGACAAAAACAAATTGACTCATATTCTCAATGAAACTGAGATTCAAGCACCTGCCCCATCCAAAAGCAACAATCTGATATCAGATAATATTACTCTTAAACATTTTAAAATTTAAATGTAAACTTATCTTATAAATTTGTAAATTCAATTTTTAAATTTCAAAATTTTAATTGCAAATGATAGCAGTGAATAACAGATTGGACAGTATAGAAAAAAATCATACTGATGATTCAAAAGTCTAGTTTGAGAAATTCTCCAAAAACTCTGAAGCAAAAGACACAGATAAATATAATATATAAAAATATAAGAAATATGAAGGATAGGTTTAGAAGATAAAACATAGTATCTAGATAAAACAGATAAAACATAGAATTCTATAAGGAAATGCAATAATTATTAACAATATATTTGGAATATAGTCTCCCGAGCTGGTTGAGACTTTAAATTCTTAAATTAAAAATGGGCCTTTTCTAGAAAAAAACATTACTACAAAGATGATTCAGTATTAGGAACTCTATTAATATCACTTATCATATGATTAGATCAAAATTTATAATCATTTCCTTGGATGACTAAAAGACATTTAATAAAGATTTAACATCATTTCTAATGTAAGACAGAAATAGAATGATATACCCTTGTTTAAATAAAGTTTATATATTTAATTTAGTGGTGAAAGTATTTTAAATGTAATGATGAAAAATAGAAGTGGTCTATTAATGCCGAGAACCACAGAAAGGACCATTATTATCAGTAGTAATATTGTTCTAAACATGCTGCAATTAAGATAAGAAAAAGGAATGAGATATAAATAGTATAAAGTAGAAGAAAACTATCATTATTTGTAGATGATAGCCTATCTGCAAAACCAAAGAGGATCAGTTGAAAAACAAGTGAAACAAATTAGATTTCAGAAGCTGGCTGGTTTTTAACAAAATGTGTTAAAAAATCAGTTTTCCTCTATAACAGCATAACTATTTATAAACTATAATGGGAAGAAGATCATATCGCAATGGTGATGAAAGTATACAATGCCTAGACATAAACACATACTGAAATATGTAGGACCTGTATGAAGAAAACTGCCAAATCTTCCTTGATGAAAGAAATAATGGAAACTTGAATAAGAAACATTACATGCTGCTGAATGAGCAGATCTAATATAGCAAAGTTAGAACCATCTAGTAAAGTCAGTTTTAGGTGTGTGGATTTGAGGCTCTCATTGCAAATTACGCAGGTGGAAAGATGCAGGAAGCAGATGTGGTATATATTTTGAATTCGGTAGAGAGATCTGGGTTGGCTACAGAGATGTGGGAGCAGAATGAATGATTGAAGCTATGAATAGGATGAGGCCCCCCAGAAAAGTGTGAGAAAAGCAAAGAGAAAGGGGCCAAAGACCAAATCCTGGAGAACACCAACATTCGCAGGGTACGCAGAGACAGGAGGGGGCAGTAAATGAGGTGGGTGGTTTAGGGCATAGGAGGAAAACAAGGAGAGAGCAGCATCTTAGAAACCGAAGCAGTCATCCTCAAGAAGTAGGGAGTAGTCCATGTGGTCATTTGTTACCGAGGAGTCAGACAAGATCAAAATGTTAAAGAGTCAATTGTATTTGCCTTCTAGGAGATTACTGGTCACAATGACCCTTCTAGGAGAGGGTCAGTGGAATTGTGGGGGTGCCACAGTTGAGATCAGGATTATCGAATTTCTTGTGATGCAAATAACGGTGGAAGAGCAAAGACATACGGAATTTGCTAGTTACTATGTGAAGTCCCCAAACCCTAATAAGTCTCAATTTCCTCATCTATAAAGTAGAGTTGCAGTGGCAGGAAAAAAGTGTGATAATGACTGTGAATTGTCTTTTAAACCATAAACCACTATACAAACAGATGGTGTCATTTCCGGATTTGGTGATCTTCTAGGCAACATTTTAACGTTAATGTCCTAAAGATGATGGCACTGAAATAAGACTGAAAAATTTCCCCATCACCTCATCTGTAGTCCTAATTTTCATCCCGAGATGGGTTCTGTAACCTTGTTAACACAGAAACGCAATCTGCTGTGTGCTTTTACACTGACGCAAGCTAAGCTGCCGTGGGAAGCCAAACTGATCTGAAATGTTTTGCAATGCTATGCATTGTTCCAACCATCAAATGGCAGCAGAATTCCAGTTCCAGTCAAGTAAGGTGGCAGAATGTTTTCCTGTTTGTCTAAGTAAATGCCAGCACTTAAACACCACGTTCCTTCCCAGAATTTAACTGGAAAGCACCCCCATCGAATGTAACCCTGAGGTACCTGGCATGTGACCAAAACTGGCTGACATTTCAATTGTCCTTTACTCCTATTGTGTGGATCTCAAACAGCCATGGGGCTGACATTTCCTCAGATCTCAGTGGAAACATGCCAGTGACAACTATCAGGCGTTCATAACATAATGGGCTTAGCCTTATATTCCTTCTGTCCTCCATCCAGCCCTACAAAGTATATTTATTAGGCATCTTTGAAATGCTAGGCACTTTGCCAGGAATAAAGTTTGCAAAGACATTCATGACATTGAGTTGCCCTTGAAGAACTCAGTCAGAGTTTAGTGGAAAAAAGAAATATGTAAGCACTTAACTATAATATGGTGAGATAAGAACTTTAATAAATGTATGTTCCAAGGCTGAGAGTTAATATGTCAGAGGTTTGATTCCTTCTAACTCTGAAAACAGCATGCTTAGCAGTTGGTACATAGTGGATGTTCAATTAATGCTTAATAAAAGATCAATGAATAACATTAACCAGGACTATAGATTACAGCTCTCCTAACACCCCAATGCCTTCCCATCAGGGTAATTCACTGCTAAAGGAATGTTCTCTGGGAGAATGGACTACGCACCTTGCTCTACCGTCTTTAGTAGGTGGATCAAAGGCTATTCATCCCAAAGAAAGATGGGCCAAGACCTCTCATAAGAATTGTTTAAGGCGAAAGCTCAGCAGAGGCCAGGCCGGGTATGGCACCACGATCACAATCACCTTGCCTGAATCTAACACGATGCCATGGCACTGGAGCAGAAATCATCAGGAAGTTTTTTGGAAGTCGTCCACGTCTCGGTGGGACAGTAGGAAAGACTGCTGCTCAGAAGATAGTCCTGACACCTAAATGGAGTGCCTGAGCCAGGACAAGCCACTCATCTCTCTGAGAATCACTGACTTCATTTGTGAAATGTCAATGTCGGCTGATTGTGCTCTGAGTGCTCTGAGGTCTTTTCCAGATCTAACGACCTAGGATTCATTTTCAGAATAAAAAAAAATTAAAATAAATCCCTTAATTCATAGAGTATTCTCGAAATTGTATGCTACTTGGGGAGAAACAATAGCAAGATTTCTGAAATTCACCTGCACATTCCATTTCCTTCATGCGTCCGTTAACCCTTTCAGCTTGTCAAGATGGGGGATCCAGGCTGACCAGGAACAGAAAAGGAGGAGGCAGTTTTAACTTCTATGTGCAAGAGTTTAACTCCTCACATTCCTCTCTTCCTATCAAGCTAATTCCAGGTCATCAGTGTACTCTAAATACTCTAATCAGACTCATTAAATTTTTTCCTGGAGTTGCCAATTGTGGACAGCACTATTCAGCTTTATTCAGGGTGCTGTACAAAGAAACAACTCAGGTGGTCCCTGCTCTACAAGGATGCTGGCCTTTGGTAAGGGAACTGGCCTCACCGTAGGATGTCAGTAAAGGCCGAGCCTGCTGGCTGATTAGCTGGAGGGCGGGGATAGGGCTTGCTGTGCAGAACATGAGCTCCCTTGGGTGCCCCTCCCATTGCCCAGAGCAGGTTTGGGCGCACAGCAAGGCTGAGTCCACTGCTGCCCTCCTCCTGGCTCACGGCTCCCCTGGGATCTGAATCGGCAGGGTCATGCTCTTGCTGTGCAAGCATCATGGCCCCGTTCCTGAAAATCCAAAACACCACCACCCCTGAGGGGCTCCCAGGGGAGCAGTTAGACCCTCCAGACAGAGCATGTCACAAGGAAGGACGGCATTGCTGAAGCTGCTCACTCTGGGAGATTTATAATTGGAAGTCTGGCCTGGAGCAATAATCAGCCAGGCAAAACAAAACAAAACAAAACAAAAAAACCAAAACAAAACACTGGGGAGTTAGCATTAAACCCAGCACAGCTGAGTGAGAAATGCTGCCAGCCTGTCTGCCAGCCACAGAGCCATGGTGACTCTCTCTGCCCAGTGCTTCCCTATCCTCCCCTCCTGTCCATTCCCACTGTGGGTCAGGCCCTCCCTCACCTTGCCTGGACTGTAGCCAGAGACTCCTAATTGTCCTGTCTTCTCCTCTGGTCCTCTTGCCCAGGTCTCTCGCTGTCCATGCACCCTGCATCTCTGCTGCTGTGGGAGGAGCTCCCTGAAGCTCCTCTCCAAAGTGTTGCTCAGTGCCTGGTCTCCCCTCCCCTCCTTCCAGCCCAGCCTCTGCTGTGGCTTCCAAGGTCACACGTGGCCCACTCTTGATCTCAGCCACGGCAGCAGAGGAAGCTGCCCTTCCACCCCCAGCAAGGCTGAGCCCCCTCCTTTGCTCCTCCAAGTTCACGTGGAGCACAACATCTTTGACCCCACCTCTCCAAACCAAAGAGAAGCGCTAGATAACTACAACTTACTTTATTTTGGAAGGTTGTTATACTTTGAGCTCCATTTAAGAAACAAAATAAACAAAAACCCCAAAACATTCCAAAACTGTTCCCAAGCCTAAGCATCCTGGCCTGTCCTGCCCTCAGTCCCTCAGGGACCCTCTCTCCATTCTGGGGATTGTGGCTCCTACCAAGTCTTAATTCTCTTTAGCTCTAGGATGTCTCTACCTATCTTCTTTCCTGGTATGGTCTAATGAGCCTCCATGTCACTTAGCATCATCTGGATTTAATTTCCTCTCTTGCCACCAGCAGCCTCAGTTCATCTTTCTGTCTCTCTTCTCCTCTTCCCTTCCCTGTCCTCCTCCTCTTTGCTTACACCTCCTGCTTTCCCTTTTCTCCTCTCTCTGCCTCTTTCTCCCACTCTATGTCCATGAGCTCCGCCCAGCTCCCCTTCAAGCCCTGCCCCACATCACCAGCCCATCTTGTTCAG
>CAUYSK010051474.1:0-22477 GCA_963575035.1 Avahi laniger | reverse complement strand
TGCAATGTGCACCACCCAAATGATGGACATAATTGAAACTCGGACTTAGGGAGGGAGGTGGGGGCAAGGGCAACATATGTAACAGAAACATCTGTACCCCCATAATATGCTGAAATAAATAAAAAAAAATTAAAAAAAAATAGTTCTTTGTTTTTGGATAAAATTCTTGAAATGCTTTGTAATTAGCAAATATTTTCTACTAGTCTGTGATTTATCAATTCATTCTTTAAATGATGTCTTTTGCAGAACAAGTTTTCTAACTTAAAAGAAGTCTAACATCTTTATTTATTATTATTTATTATTATTATTATTTTATGAGTTGTGCTTTTGGGTTGTATCTGAACACTCATTGTCAGACTCAAGATCATATACATTTTGTTCTATGCTTTCTTGTAAAAAATTTAAAATTTAGTATTTTACATTTAGGTTTATGATTCAAACAAGTTAACATATGTAAGGTACAAGATATGTGTCTAGATTCTTCTATTTTTAACATGGGCACCCAATTGTTTTTGAAATACATGTTGAAAGACTATAATTTATCCATCAAATTACCTTGTATCTTTATTTTCAAAAATCAATTGATTATATTTGTTTAGATCTATTTCTGGATACTCTATTTTGTTTCATCGATCCATGTTCCTATTTTATTATCAATACCATTGTCTCCCTTACTGTGGCCTTATTGTAAGTCTCAAAATCAGCAGGTAGGAGTCATCCAAATTTGTTCATCTTCAGTGTTTTTATAGTTATAGGTATTTGCCTTTTCACATAAATCTTAGAATTAGTTTGTCAATACCTGTAGAATAGCTTCCTGGGTGTTTCATGGAGGATGCCTTGAATATATAGATCAATTTGAGAAGAATTGACATTTAATATTGAGTCTTCCAATCTATGAACATGGATTTCTCTCTTTGATTTCTTTCATCAGTGTTTTGTAGTTTTCTACATTCAGATTCTGTACATATTTGTCATATTTTTTATCTAAGTATTTCAGTTTTGAATATAATTATAGATTTTTTTAACTTGAAATTCCAATTTCTCACAGAACAGCATTTATCTTTTGTATATTCATATTGTATCTTTGTATGTTGCAATCTTGGTAGACTTGCTTATTAATCCAGCAATTTTTTCTTCAATTCTTTAAGGTTTCTCTACATGGAAGATTTTGTCACTTGTAAATAGGGTTTTATTTCTTATTCTCCTCCCCACATTGTATACCTTTTATTTTATGACCAATTGCACTAACTAGGATTTGCAGCACAATATTGGATAGAATTTATGGGAGAGGACATTTTTGCCCATTTTCCATTTTTAGGGGGAAAGTCTTCAGTTTCTCATCGTTAAGAATGATATTACAAAAAAGAAAAAAGGGGTTGGGCAGAGAAAACAAACAACAAAGAAGGAATGATATTAGCTGTTAAGTTTTTCCTATATTTTATTATATTAAAGAGATTCTCTCTTATTTGTAGTTTTTTGAATGACTTTTCTCCATCTAATGATATACTCACTTGTTTTTCTTCTATTAATATGATAAATTGCATTCCCTGGTTTACGAATGTTGAACAAGATTTACACTCACTGTTTAAACTCCACTTGGTCATAATGTATTTTCCTTTTATTTATTTTTGGATTTTCTAGTATTTTTGGTAAGAGGTTTTGTGTCTGTGATTATGAGAGGTATTTTTCTATAGTTTCTTTATTTGTAATATTTTTATCTGGTGCTCCTATTAATTTAATGATGATCTCATAAAATGAATGAATTGGAAAGTAAATGCTCCCTATGATTCTATTTTCTGCAAGAGATTATGGAGACTTGATATTTTTTCCTTAAATATTTGGTAGAATTCACCATGAATCCTTCTTGTCCCAGCACTTTCTTTATGGAACATGTTTATTAATTCTGTCTCTTTACTTGATATAAGATTATTCAAATTATCTATTTCTTCTTGAGTAAGTTTGGTAGTTTGTGTCTTTCAAGAAATTTTTCTTTTTCTCCTGTCCTGTCAAATTTTCAGGCATAGAGCTGTTCCTGGTTTATCCTTATTGCCTTTCTCCAGGTGTTGTAGGTAATATTTTATCCTCCAATAACATATGATCAAGCCCTAAACCCTTACACCTGTGAATGTGACCTTATTTAGAAATTAGATGCTTGCAGTTGTGATCAAGGTGAAATGAAGTCATACTGGAGTAGATTGACCCTTTAATCCAATATGACTAGTCTCCTTATAAAAAGAGAAGAAAGAGTGACACATAGGAAAATACCATGTAATGATGGAAATAGATACTGGAAAGGTGCATCTACAAGCTAAGGAATACCAAGGATTGGTAGTAGCACTAGAAGCTAAGGGAAATAAGTGTTCAGAAGAGATTCTCTCCTAGAGCCAACAAGGAGAGCCTGCTGACACCTTGTTTTTAGACGTCTAGCCTCAGAACTGTGAGAGAAACAAATATCTGTCGTTTGAAGCCAACGAGCTTGTGGAAATTTATTATAGAAGCCCTAGAAAACCAGTAAACCACATAAAGGTACTTTTCAAGTTGTAAAGTATTATGCAAATAATTTTATTGTAAAATGAGTTCACTTATCATGTGCTTAAAATAAAACTAGAAAGTTAATACAAAATTTTATTTTAGTAACTTTTTATGATATTGTATTTTCTGTTTTTTTCTTTTTCTCTTCTTAATGAGCCATTCATAACCTTATGAACGATACATTTCTAGTCACAGTTCACAAATTCACAGTTAACAAGTAAAATACCATGCAGTAATCAAAATGCTTTACATATTTATAGATCGTCATAGACTTTAGACTATTTTTGCTAATGACACCATCATACAGCCATATGAGATAGTATATTTTCAGAAGTAAAATGATGCATGCCAAATTAGATTGTTTGGTGGAAAAGTGGTATTCAAACTCAGATCTTGCTTTATTCCAAGGCTAGTAGTTATTGTATTTCATAATTTAAATATTCATTTACATTCATTTTATTAAAAAATATGTACTTGGATATTTTTTCTACATTAAAAAACTGTGTTTTAGTGAATAACATTAATTACTCAATAATGTATAATTTTTATATTATCAACAAAAATAATTGTCAGGTGATTTAGACAATGCTGACAGAGTTGTTTTGGATTAGGTAGGTAACTACATAAGTAAATTTTATTTTTAAAACATCTTTGATGAAATTTTGTTAAATCAATTAAGTTAATTGTAAAAATAGAACTGTTATTAACTAGATGTTGTGGTGTGTGCCCATAGTCCTAGCTACTCAGGAGGCTGAGGCAGGAGGATTGCTTGAGCCCAGAAGTTTGAGGCTGCAGTGAGCTATGATGACATCACTGCACTGTAGTTAGTCCGGGCAACAAAGTGAAACCCTGTCTCAAAAAAAAAAAAAAAAGAAACTGTTAATAAATAATACAGTTATAGCAATTTTAGACAAAATATGGGGTATCTCCTATCCCTGACATATATATGTAGATACATAGTAATATGTGGAAATTAATATTATGATGTTGAAAATTCATATTCGTACACGAATTAAACTAAGCAGAACCCTGAACATCAGAGATAAAGAAGTAACTCAAAACTGGAGCACTAAGTGGGAGCTAACAATATGTAGGCTAATGAGGCTAGTGGACAATACATTGGTCCTATGTGATGGGATTCAGGTTTTATTAAATAATGCAGGAAGAACTGCTATTAAGTTTTCTGCATAAAGTTGATACATCAATGAGAAGGCAAGTCATGAAAAGCGCATTAGATTAATATCCTCTTTTGTCTGTGGTATCTGTGATATGGCAAGGACGTTGTGATTGAGGAAAAAAAAGGTTATATAAAGTGCTGTCTACACTGTAAGAAACTCTATTTAATGCCCATGTTTTAATAAGACTCTAAATTATAAGGACAACATGAAAGCTGATGCCACAAATGGAGAAAACACTACACCCTTGGAAAAATCAAATAAAATGTTTTAAATCCTCAATTATATAGCACACATTGGACTCCACAGGAAAATAAACACTTACAGAAATTGAGCTCAGTATCAACAGTTATAAACAAATGCTGAAATAAACTGCCTTGAGGAAGGTTTAACGAGTTACAAAACACAAAAGAATTTGCACCTTACAAATTGAATTTAACAAAACAATTTGAAAGGGACACAGATATATTTGAATGAATAAAATTAAAAGAAATGGTAGAAATCATCAGTAAATAACAAAAAGAGTATGGACAAAGGGCACAGATTTGGATAAAAATAATCACAACTTCTTGATATGAATATATATTATCATAAGAATTAAATATTGAAAATATTGCTAAAAGTTTATAAAGAACTGAAGAATTTATAAACTTGAAGAAATTTTTACAGAGCAGAAGAAAAGACGTAGCCAAGGGAGTAACAGCATGTGGCAGAGAAAATAATATATAGATAAAAATAAGGAAGCAGGTTAAGAAACATAGAGAACATATTTCAAGGGTCTGGCATGTATAAGATATGCTGAAGAGGGTGATAAAATAAGGTAATATTTGTAATCATAATAAGTGTGAATTTTCAGGAATTAGAGAAAGTCCTGGGGATCTCAGATGTTAAAAAAAATCAATCAAGGTTAAGGAGCATATAAATTGTATACCTTGATTCACCTAGAAGCAGAATATTAAAGGCAGATTGGAAATATCAAACATAAATAGGAAGAAAAAATAAGAAAATTCCATAGCATAAAAGCAGACTTACCATGTGTAATCAGATATTGCCAAAGGAAATTCAATTACATACTTTTTATAGAAAGACTCTCAAAATATTAACTTATTGAAAGTGAACTAATATATTTATTATATTTTTAAAAAGTCATCTGTTTACTATGTAAAAGTGAGTGTTTATTGGTGAAATAATATTAATTGCTTTAAAATACTGCAGCAAAAAGAAAGCTTGTTTGAAGAATGAATGAAAAAAGACTGGTAGAAACCTGATGGTTACTTAAAGTTGGTGAGTTATATAGTGGTTCATTTTACTATTCATTTACTTTGCTTTATGCTTGCAAATTTGCATAAAAATTTGTCAAACTAAATTCTAGGAACATTGATTATTAATTTATGGTAACAATATTAATTTATGAACTTTTAAAAATAAGAAAGAACTAAAATAAAAAAGATAAAGTGAGGGATGGAAATAAATAGAATTAATGCTATTTATTTTTTATTATTTGATAGATAACATTGTATTGTGAGAAATCATGCATGTCTACTAAAATTTTAAGGATTTAGCTATATTAATAATAGAAAAATGAATAAATTTCAAAACAGTAGAAGAAAATAAGGTAATCAATGAAGTTTGATAATTTTTATAGATGGAAAAATGAGGAGTCAAACAAAACAGAAGGAATGCATATCGAGTAGAAAACACAAAATAAGATGAGAAAAATGAATTGAATTATATCTGAAACTAAAATAGATAGAAACATTAAAATCGCCTCTTCCAAGCAGATATTATAATGGGGATTAAAAAAATATGCTACATAAGTTTTAAATAGAGATATACAGAAACCATGAAAATATATAGAAAAATCAAAAGTAAAATATAGAATGTATACTAGACAAATAGTACCAATATATTGCTGATTGTAAGACAAAGACAAATGAAAGTATTTTTTTCTTAATGATGAAAAGTAACTATGTAGAAGAAATTATACTCCCGAATCTTTTTGTACTCAAATACGTAAACTGAAAAAATGCTAAAGAAAGTACACAAGTGAGATATTTTAAGTTTATTGTCTCAGGAACTCATAGATAAAAAATTAGTTAATATATAGACATTTAATATAACACACTTTATCTAATGGGTATTCATAAAATCCTTCAAAAAATGTCATTAGAGAACACAATGTTCTTAAAAATGCACATAAAATAGCAAAACAACAAACAAAAAAAACAAGTGGCCATTTATTAAAGAAGAAAGGAAATATCAAAAAATGCAAAATATCAATAAATTAGAATCTATATTCTCTGAAAACAATGCAATACAGTCTATAACAATTAAATGTCCAAGGCTCCTTAGATGAGACAATGAGATGCAGAGACAAGTAAAAGTTCCCAGTATCTCTTTAAATTGAAGATTCACGAGTGAAATAAAAGATGGTTGTAGCTTTAAGCCACTGATTTTGGAGGGGTTTGTTACATTTCACAGATAATCAATAATGAAAACATTATAATAATAAACATTTTGTGTGTCATGTGCCAGACATTGTTCTATGTATTAAAATTGAATTCAAATTAACTTGTTTAATCATCCAAATTAGAATCTTTTCAAAACTCAATTTTACAAGTGAAATTGAGGCACAGACAGCTTCTGTCACCTGCTCAAGGTCAGAGCTTCCAAGCGATGGTGCCAGGCAAAAGCGCTCCAGAGCCCGCAGTCTCGGCCACTAGACGTCGGATTTAAAGAGTGTTGAATAACATCCAGCTGAAAATGGTTTTACCGGCTTCCAACTGAAATTGGCCTTTGAGTGAGAATCCGGAATTCCAGTTACTGTTTTGTCTTCGTCACTAAATTACCCAGATGATTTTGGAGAGTCATTTAACTTCTTGTGGTTTATTTTTCTACTCTGTAAAATCAAAATACTGCAAAATAATTGTTCATTTTTCTTTGTATGAAGCATCAAACCACTCAAAAATATGTAGGACTTTATGCTTCTCTTTTGGAAGAAAATGCTATCAGACTTTTATAAGAAGATGGCTCAAGAAGTAGTGACGAAACAATACACGCTTTAATGGATCACTGTTGCAGTAGAGTCTTTCTCTTATTATAGTCAAATAAAGTACAGGAAATCACAAATGTTGAAAATCACTGTGTTCTCTATTCTTACAATTGCTTTAATAATTTACAGAAATAGCATGTAAGGTGACAGGAAATTGATACTAAGACAAATATGTTTCCCCAAACTATTGTCAAATGAACTGCCCTCTAGATGTGTCCTGAATGGCATGGCAGTTGAAACAGTCCCTAAAGAAATCAGCGTGCTTTAGCAATTTGACAAAATGACTGTGCAGAGCATGCAACCCTTACAAATGACTCTTTGTTTGAATACTAAAATGAATAATATTGTTTCCAAATATCATATGAGGCTAATGCTGTATATTTTCTACTCCCTCTAGATCAAAGTGTATCTATTACTGTGAAGTAAATTCTCATTTACTCAGTTCTTAGGGAAATGCTGCCATAAAAAACAAAAGTGCCACTCAGCAGCTTTTGGTCACAAAATGTTACTCTTGCTGCAATTTTTGAAAAACCAGTTGTAATTAAATTTACATAGAAACTGTTCCAAGAAGCCGATATAAGAAATTTTCCAACTGGACTTTTAATTATTTACAAAAAGCAAATATTTCCAATGACTATGGCACATTTAGTTATGGAAATATCTACACTCAAAAATTTTTCTTTTTTTTGTCTCCATTGTTGTTGTTATTCTTCCTTTCCATTCTATTTTCCTTCTTCTCCCCTTTTCGTCTTTCTAACTACAATATCTAAATGTCAAATAGTAGTACATCGTAAAAATTTATAACCATAAACCACAAATCCTCATGGCATACATTAGAGAAAAGAAGATTAAATAAAAATGGGGCATATTTATTTTATAGGTCAATAGCGATGATTTTAGGGAAATAGTTTCTTAATATTTTTGTATATTGATTCATAATTTGTAAAGTTACTATTATATTTATATTGCTATATCATAGGATAGATATAATTACCAAGCAAACTGCTGAATGTGGAAACTTGTAGTAAGTTCCAAAATTCTATTCAAATATAGTGCAAGATTTTTTTAAAGCATAGTGTTCTAAATATTAGGAGAAAATAAAAATAAACACTATTTTTACAATCATTCTTGTTCTTGATGTGTAATGTATATTCTCCATGAATTTGAAATCAAAAACCTAATATACTTTTTTGTTGTGTATGCAAATGCAGAGTCATTGAGAAATAATTTGCTAAATAGCTCTCCATCTGATGAGGGATGCTATAGTAATCAATTCTTGGATCAGGAGGGTCTTTTTAAAGGAGTATTTATTTCAATAATTGTTAATTATAAAAAGTCAATAATTATTACATGGAGAAATCGTACTTCAATATGAACAATTAAATTATGTTCAACTTTGTGATGGGAGAGCCTAATAGACTAAAACTAATTATCTCTTTAAATGACTAAAAGTTTTCTAATAACCAGCATGTGAATTTGAAAACTAAATATATCTGAATGCCAAACAACTCTAATGATTATTTTAAACTTTTGGTTTTATAAACTTGAGCTTAAATACATTATTCTAATAATAGTATATTTTTTATTCTCATAATTTTTTGTGCTTCCTTTTTCAAGTAAAGATAATTTGATATTAAAGGGCTAACAGAGACAAGAAAGGTCTTGAATGAAATGCTTACTCTCAATTTCTATGACCCAACGATAAAAAAGTGGCAAACATTCAGACTACAAAACTGAGGCCATATTATATTTTTTGCCAGAGTTTTTTCCTGAACCCCTGGAAGCCTGTGCTTGACCTCTTCAGTCCATAGCTTTCCTCTTGCTCAGTAATAGCTTCACATAGTGCAACAATTTTTAGCACTTGCCTGGTTCTTCACCCTTTCTCTTCACTTCTGTGCACATTTGGGTGGAAAAAATATTCAATTGATATTCAGGACACTCCAATAACATAATCTTGATTTCACTCTGATCAACTCTGATGCAATGTATTTGCTTTTTTTAAAAATTACAGAACCAATCTCTTTTGTCTGTAGTCAACTAACTTTCCTTTCCCCTGACACATTCACCATGTACTTGTTGAGACATCTTCATCCTAAATTAAGTCCAGTTTTTATATGGTTTGCATAATTAATCTCTCAAACCTTATTCATCACAGCATAACATAGATAATCTTTCAGCATGCTACATCTAGTCTGACACACTCTGTGACTCTTCCTTGGTTTGCTTCTCTTCTGGTCATAATCTACTTAGCTTAATACACCTGTAGATGTGCTAAACAAATGTTTAACAGTCGGCTCTTTAAAAAAACTATCCTTATTTGTAATGTTTGCAGATTTGTGTGGTTTAAATATCCCCTCCATAAATTATTTCAAGCTATCACATGAGGCAACTCACTTAGAGAAATTTCTGAAAATTTAACAGTATACTCTCAAGGACCAGTATAAGTGGCCTTCTCATTTTATTAAAAAGAAGGATATTTAGGATATAAAAATACTGGGTATTGGTTAGTTCAAACAATGCTCAGAATCCTTCCTCCAACGTTGGTGAGAATTTGGGAAAGATTTTTAACCACTTTATACTTCAGAACCCTCATTTGTATAATGGTGGCAGTAACAAAAATTCATCAGGTTGCTGTTAAGATAAATCAGATAACTCATGTAAAATTTGTACCACAGTTCTAGGCACATCAAAGAAATCAACAAATAGCTACTATTGTTATTATTAGAATTAGTAACATAGGGAATATACTTACGAGCATGTCTTTTTGTCCTAAGTTATTGTAATTATTATGCCATTCCTCTATTATTCTATTTAAGCTGTATATCTTGGGTACATCAGTAGCTTTATTGTTCTTTTCTGATTTTGTTTCTACATGTGACATATTATTATTATAAGCTTAGATATTTTTATACTTTGATGATAATACTCATGATTATATCTGAATTATTTCAAATCTCATCTCTACAGCTTGTCTTTGACTTTGCTTAATATTATTTTGATTCATAAACTAGATACTGGAATTATTTCTATTGTATAAAAGACAACATACTGTAGTTCTGATTAATTTTAACTGATATTGAGAGCCACTCTGACCCATCAAGTATGACATTTGTACTCTTCACAACTTGATCATAGGTGACATTCATGTCACTCTTTTTGGCTTTTTTATGCTCTTTATTTTCAATTCCTCTTTACTCTTCTCTTAAACAAGCCCTTCATGTACCCATTTGGATGGCAGGACTGAAATGGGTCATCCGTCCTGAATGCCTAGATTATCTTCCAAAAATAAAATAATGTTAAAGCATTTAGCTGTTTGAATAATCAATGGATTTTAGAATTTTTGGTTTTATTTCTTTTTTATTTATTCTTTTGTGCTTATGCCAGCTTGTACTTAAGTGGACTATTTTCTCCCTCTGGGACACGGTGATTGCTAATATATCTAAATTCATAGTGTGTAAACATAGGCTGGGTGAAGAGTGATAAGAAAACTGTGGAGATATTCTCCTAGTGTAAAAATACAGATGTAGTAATACAGCCATTAATCCATTTCCCCATTTCATAGTGAAATCTAGTATATTTTCTATCATTATGGAGAATTTATCCTTAAGATTCACAAATTAAGTAATTTTTGTCACTTCTCTCTTTAAAAATCATCAGTTCCTTTTCCTTTCCTTAAACGAAAGTCTATTTTGTAAAGCCTTTATTTATTCATTTTTAATAATATGGCCCCCTTTTAGTGGATAATCTATAAGTGTATTTTATTTCTATAAAGTTTTGTGCTTCTTCTAATCGTTGAACCCCACACACTGTTCCTTTCACCTGGGTAATCCCTTTCAACTCTGTATCAGCCTCACAACACACGCCAAAGGCATATAATCCCTTATCTATAAACTTTTGCCAACTATTCACTTCTCCAGTGTCAGTTCAGCATCACTTAAACTTTCTTTGATGTTTTCTGATTGGGTTTGTCCAGTCACACCCTTCACTTGCCTAATCAATATATCTGTCTCACATTATAGTATTTTCTTATAGAAACTTTTGCTTTCCATATTAGACTATTAGGCCTGTTATAAGACAAAATATGTTTTTATTATTCTATTTTGTGCTTTTGGCAGCTAGAAATTGCCTATGATATGGTAAATTATCAGTATGTATTTAAGAAATAATTAAGAGAATAGTCTCTTCAGCACATGCCATTGGTTTCAATAAAGAGGTCATTTAGTTTTCAAGTTTTGCTGTAAACTACATAGTATTAATAATGAAATAAGAAAGAAAATCACCACATTGCTGTCTTGCATCATGCAAGAGAGACTAGTACAAATTGGGACTGTAGCACTTACTGCACATAACTCATTAATTTGGAACAGGATGTCACTTCTTTCATTATAAGATTGCCGGGTTACAAGATATGTGGGATGAAATATCAGGAAACAAAGGACCTTCACTGGGGGTTATAACGTTGGGGAAAAGACAGGCACAGTGTGAGCAAGAGTTTTATGAGTCTGTCAATTGACTGATTGGCAGGTCTCCGTAAAATGAGCCTTGTGAGGTTTGATACTTGAATTTTAATTAAACCAAAATTATTCATTGTTCAGTTCTAAATCCCTAAAGAGAAATTGAAAATCTTACAGAGGGACTCCCAACAGTAATTACATGTTCTGCTGAAATTTAATTGACTTATATTATCCCGGCAGACCTGACAAACAAAGAGCTATGTTGTGGCATAGATTTTTAGAGGAGTTAGACAAAAGTCAAAAATCTACTAAAGAAAGAAAATAACGTTTAAAATTCTGCAATGGATGCTTTAATTCAAGAGAAGAAAAAGAAATCCATTCTTTAATGTGAGTCACCTAAATGTTTATAGCAATTGAAATATATTGTTTTGCATTCCTCTTTCTCTTCTACTGAGTGGTGTGATTTTTAATTCAAATATGCCTGAAAAGTATCATATTAACCTTCAAAATAATATTTAACATATCTCATTATATTCTTAAACAGTAATAGTAGCTTTTGTTTGAGTTCCTCTACCAACTTTCCATGCATTTATGAATTTATTAACCCTAATATTATTCTTCAAGTAGGAAGATAACATTATTGATTAACTATCTGTTGAAATGTTGCTTGGAGTGTTTTTTTTTTCTTTCTCATGGTAGTAATTAACTGAATGTATTAATTCTATCTCTTGCTTAAGCTTTTCCTGAACCTCTTACCATTCAGGCCACACATACATAAAAACTTATTAATCCCACAGACATAGAATCTATGCAAGAATAAAGAATAAACGATGACAGAATTATGGGCAAACTTATTTTACTAACTCCACTATCCAATTCTTCGATGAGGCATCACACCTTTTTTTCATGACTCTTTTAATCTTTTGCTGATTTTTTTTCCACTTACCTCATAGTATCTGTTGAAATTTTCATACACCTCTTGCTCTTATGCCTATCCATGTCCTGGGAGAGGCCCTCCTTTGAAATACAGAAAGTGGAAAAGGAGTCAAAGTTATATTTTTCAAAGGCCGTCATAGTCAGATAGGTGGTTCCCAGTGGCTTCCAGGCGAGCTTTGGAATCCTCGGTGCTGGTGGTGTAGAAGCTGAGCTTGGTAGTTTCAGCTTCCAGGTACTTCACTTTCCCAGCCTTTCCTTTCAAAGACTGCACATGCTTATATTTTCCTAAATTAAAACATTTGAAGTGTATAAAGTACCTCCTTTTTTCTCTATTAAACCCTAATAAAACACAAATTTCTAAATTTATTTAAGACTGCAAATAAAACCTGAATAGATTATAGTCATGCAGTCAATTGAAAACAGTTAACAATCATCCCAAAGTGATGTTACTACGTGTCCTGACAATTTTTCCAACGAGTTTCTTCAGAAGTACAGATAATGCTCATACACGTGATGAGAAGCTATTCATTTCTTTTATAAATATAATACAATTAGATAAAAATAAAAACAAATAACACAACATTTTTTTAGAAAGTATAAGGATCCTGACTCCCGGCTAAAACTTATTCGTGATCCTTTTAGGCCAAACCACTGGCAATTGCAAAGGCTTTACTTGGCGGGCCTCAGGAGGAACGCTGCCCTCCCACACCAGGCTCGGTGCACAGCTAGTGCATTGCAGCAGGGAGGGTAGGTCCTCAAGGACTAGGTGCCCCTGCATTTCTAGCTTAGCTGCCTCTATCTAAAATTCTCTTTACGGGGAAGTGGGGATCCGTTGAGGCTTTCTCTGAGGCTCTTCCGGACTTGTCAGAAGAAAGGGAAGAAGCTTGAACAGACTCTTCTCCACTGTGATGTAGTACTCAGTACTTTTCAACTCTTAGTTCCTCCTCCTCTCCTAGACCCCTCTCCTGGGGTCTATAAAACTTTAGGAGCCTTTTGTAGGTGGCTTTCTCAGCAATGAGGTGATTCCCCATAGCTGTGCTGATTCACCAAACCCCTCTTCACTGTTTCCTGGGGAAGGGTAGCTGCTCCGTGTTAAGAGCTAAAATTGACTAAAATTAACCATGGTTTACCGTCCAAGCTTTCCCCTAAAAGTTGCAAATCTTTAATAGACTCCAGAGTTTCAAAACAGCCAGGGCAGCTTTTTCCAGGTGAAGGGATAGATTGCTGGTGCTTCCTACTCCACCATCTTACTTCTAGTTTTCATTCTTGTTTCTTTTTGCTGAAATGTCTATTCAAATCATTTTTTGCCAATTTTTAAAAATTGGGCTGGTTTTCTTCTTAGTTATTCTTCTGGATTGACTTAGTGTATTACAGATCATGCCTCTCAGGCATTAACTTGTCCTTTCATTTTCATATCAGTGTCTTTTGAAAAGAAGTTTTTAATTTTCATAAAATCTTTTATGGTTTGCATGTTTTGTGTTCTAGAAAGTTCGTGCCTAACAAGAGGTCAAAAAGAATTTCTCCTGTATTTTACCCTATACACACATAACTTTAGGTGACACATGTAAATCCATTTTGTATTATGTTGTATGACTATTATGAGATATGGATTCAAAAAATATATCTACATAAGCTAGAACAATTAATTGAATCTTAGTAAAAGTATTGTCTTTCACCATTATGTTTTGGTGTTAGCTATAGATATTTTGTAGATGCTATTAATCAGGTTAAGGAAGATTCACTTTATTCTGAGAGTTTTTATTATGAATGGGGGTTGAGTTTTCTCAACTACTTTTTCTGATTCTATGAAAATGATCATATGATGTTTTTCCTTTGTTTTTGATATAGTTAATTATCTTGAGTGATTTTCAATTTTCAAGTATTGATTCAATCTCGCTTGCCTTAGTTAAATTCCACTTGGTCAAATTCCACCTGGTCACGATATTTTTCGTATACTCTTAGATTTAATTTTCTATATATTTTGAGGAATTTTGCATTTGTGCTCTTTGGAGATGTTAGTTCATAGTTTTCTTTCACTGTAAGCTCTTTCCTAGTTTTGCTATCAGGGTAATTCAAGTATCAGAGCATGAGTTTAAAAGCATTCACTCCTTTTCCACTTTCTGAAAGTGTTTTTCGTTTTTTGGTGGAATTGGTATTATTTTCCTCTTAAATTTTTCATATAGTTTGTTAAAGAATTTTTGTTGCCCTGTAGTTTTCATTGTTGGATTTTTTTTTTAAACAATGAATTTAATTTCTTTAGTAGATATAGTAGTATTCTAGTTACCTCTTTTTGCTTGAGTAAATTTTGATAAATTTTACCTTTCAAAAATTTTCTCAATTTCATTTCAGTTATAATTTTTTGGTATAAAGTTGTTTATAATATACTCTTATTATCCTTTTCTATTTCTCAGACATGGGAACCATTTTTTTCTGATATTGATAATTTTTATCTTCCATATTTTTCTTTTTTATCAGTCTGGCTACAAATCTATCAATATTATTGATCATTTCAAAGAACTATTTCTTGTTAAATTTTTTCCTATTGTCTTTATATTTCAAATTTTCCATAATTTTCCTTGTTTTTAAGTATTTTTTTCTGTTTTCTTTAGGTTTAATTTGCTCTTGCATTTCTATTTTCCTAAGCTAAATCTTAGATCATTGATTTAAGACCTTTCATTTTCTCTAATAAAGGTATATAATGCTACCCATTTCTCTCTTAACATTACTTTAGCTGCATCCTACACATTTTTATATGTTGCCATGCCTGTCTGGACTCTAAGTGACAGAGTTTTGTTTTCATTTCCATTCAGTTCAAAATATTATTAAATTTCCCTTTTGACTTCCTCATAGATGCATGGAGTTATGTAGAGATATGTTGGTAAAAGTATGTTGTTTAATCTCGAAATATTTTTAAATTTTCTGGATACTATTTTGTCATTGATTTTGAGTGTGATAATGTGGTTAGAGAATGTAAGTTGTGTATTTTCAATCTTTTAAACCTTTGAGGCTTGTTTTATGTCCTAGAAAATGATGTTTTTTGATAAACATTTTATGTCTACTTAAAAAAAGCATGTTCTTTTCTCATTGGTAGAAGTGTTTTATAAATGTCAATTCAATCAAATTGGTTAAAAGGGAAGTGCTGAGTTTTCCAACTATTATTATAGGTTTGTTCATATCTTTTGCTTATATCTTCTTTCAGATCATTGTCTCAAAGTAAACATAGTCTTGATAGAAGAAAACCAAAATGTAAATGAGTACATGTCATTCTGTCTGCTTAGTACTTATAATAGAAATGTGACCTAGGTTCAAATTGAGCAAAAGGGTAGGAGCAAAAGGTTAACTTTACCAGAAGCCTAGGGGAAGATCTTTTGGATGATTACATACACACCATCTCATTTTCAATGTCATTATTTCTTAGCATTAAAGTAGTGTCTTATAAAAACATATTTCTAATAGACATTCGCTAGAGGAAAGAATTTTATAGAAACATTTTAAAATTTTCATAATTACTAAATATCCATGAACTACACAACATTTCTCAGCTGCCCTTGTAACTAGTCAGGGGTCATATGAATAGTTCTGGCCAAAGAGGATGGATGATTGATGCCCCAATATTGCTTTCCAGCTCTGTGTCCTTTCTGTTACTACTCCAGAAGCCACAGGTTGAAATTGCAGCATTAACACATGGAGAAAACCTAAAGCTTCAATCACTCTACACTGATGAGAACTACCTTGTTGAATTTCAAAATCTTCATTGGACTTTAGGTAATCAAGAAACTAAGTTTTGATGTGCTGAGCCACTGAGCTTTGGTGGGATGTTATCACAGTAAACTATAATCTAATCTGATTTATGCAGAGATGATAGAGTTCATATTATTTTTTCCTAAAGCATGCCTGTATAGCCAACAGCTATAATACAATTCCTTTTGCCATATTTATGAATGATTATAAATCCTTCCCTTCTTAGTGTGCAATAACAAAAGGCTTTGTGAAAGCCAGTGCAAGGCTGATGTGACTATCAAATGAACATTACCTCAGCCTTTAAAGTTTAGTATCATAAAGAATGTAAACCGCAGCCCATTGCTTATGTTTTGCTCCCTCTATACAACCACACAAATTATGTCATGTCTCTTTGATTCCATCTCATATACCTACTAGGGACTTTTTTCAGAAATTCTAAAATTATCATTGCAAAACAGTCTGAAGAAATCATGTTTCTCTTATTTTCATTAACCTTATAAATATTCTATCTTATCAATCCTAAAAACAACTTTTTCACATTTTCACCTCTGTGAAATTGATATGCATGTTCCAATCGGTATGTCTTACAGTTAAACTCTTTCTTTGTAACATGTAAAATAGTATGATTAAAAATAAATCAAGAATTATATTGCAATAGTTTTTATACATAGAATTATTATTGAGAATTAATTTAATAATTAATTTGAAAATATTTCTATGAAAACAATTAGCTCAAAAGCACATTAAAGAATAAATTTAATTCCCCAAGGGATCCCTACATAATTGTTAAAAAACAATGCCAAATGATGGTAACAAGACCTGGAGATAATGTAGATTTTCATATTAACCAATTGAGAAAGTTCAATCATGATTCCAGCTGCTTTAACATTTATGTAGCCGCATTTTTCCCCCTAAAGCCCCAATGTGCTTATGTGGGCCATTTTCCTATTTGCCTTATTTACAAATTAAAAAAAAAAAAACAACATGGATTACCCTGCATTCCATATACTTATGTATTTATACATAGAAATATACTTTTATAATTTGTATAGTGGATAACTATAAAATAAAAATATGCAACAACTAGAATATATTAATACATAACTATCAGACCTTCTATTTGAAACATTAAATTAGCCAAACGATTGTTACTGAAATGAAGTATAACACAAAGAGTAAGCAATGTTATGTAAAAATGAAACAAAACAAATAGGCATTGAAAATAAATCATGCTAAAGTAAAATAAAAGATTGAAAGAAAACATCTTTATGCTCTAACACTAAAGCTGAACATGTGAAACTAAACTAATGGTTTTTTATATCATTTCATTAGAGGCTAGCTTCTAATCTAATTTTCTTTGCCCGATCATAGTATAGTCACATTTTTGTGCACAGTAAGACCAGGATAAATATGATTAAATAAATGTGTAAATGAATATTCTTCATGTGTTAGAAGGTACCGTTGATTTACAATGACCCTCAATAGAGTGATACACTCTAGGATCTAGGATGCTTGAGACAGGATCTTTTTCATATGTCTCCACATTCTAATGGGTAAAGCAGACTTCTGAAAGTGAGAGTAAACTGTAATAGCACTGTGAATGACACAGACTGTGCTGTGATGGATAGTAATTAAGCAGAGAGGGTAGTCAGAGAAGGACTCTCTAGGGAGGTGGAATTTAATCAGAGAAATAAAAATGAAAAGTAAATATCATGCAGAGAGTAATGGGGGGGACAGGGCAAATGTAAATGCCCCAAGATGATAAAGAAAACCAAATCATGCAAATGTCACGTTCTCCAGACTTAGCTATTGAATAATACTTTAAATTGCTTTTCAAAGAATGAAAATCTATAAAACATAAGCACATTAACTATTATGTCCAAAATGGAGATTAGATGAATATAACCTTTTTACAGAATGGACACATATATACCAGAATGTAACATTTCAGTTTTAGAATGATTTGGCTATTTTAGTAATAATTTAAATAACAATTTCCAAGGTTAAAATAACTATTTTTTGTAAGTAATTTTCACGAGCAATAACTCTCCCTACACATGAGTCCCGCATTTGTGATACAAATTTTCAGAGATAAGAAGAATACATCTGCTTCAGTTAAGCAAGGCCAAACTTTCTGAATTCAAGTATGTTGGGCAAGTCTTTCTTTCACCCTCATGAAAATGCAATTTGTAGATTCACTGCTAGGAAGATAAATGTAATTATATTAAAAGCATAGAGAATGATGACAATAAAAAACTTGAAAGTTGATATTTTTAGATTTTCATAATAGTAGCTGTTAATGCACTAAAAAGACGATAAGAGCAGTTTTAAGAAGGAAAATTCAAGCCAGTTTTAAAATAAATCCAGTTATGTTGAAAATTGATAATAAATATGATTTTTCATAATAAATACAGGTATTATTTAATGGCCTGGGATGCTGAAAATTAATGATAGGGAATGGTTTTGATATGGGCCCAGGAAACAATACATGAGTAGGAGAAAGAATGGTGTTTATATTTGAGGATTTCAGAATTTCTGATCAGGTAAGATGGCATAGGGATCTTCCGTAAAAAGTTAAGAGAACACATATGATTCAGGCAGTTACTGTGAATCTGCTGGACATATTTTGAAATGGGAAGCAAATGATATGTTAGAAGGGCAACATCTTTTATTAAATTTCTTTTCAATATGCATCTTTTAAAAGGCTCATGTACTGTTCAAAATAAGGACATGCATAAAATTTGCTACCAAATTTGACATCTATACCTAAAATAAGAATAAATACAAAGTTCCTAACATTTTCTTGTCACTTGCTCTTTATACATCTCTGTGTTAGATTTGCTTCTATTTTCCTGATGTTGTATATTCTTACCCAGCATCCAGACTCAGATCATTGTAAACTTTGCTGAAATTTGCTGCTAAGGCCAAAGTTATTAACATTATGGAAACTGACATTCTGACTGATAGCCTAACAGTAATAATTATTACTTAACTTTTCCTTGCTACCTAAAGTATGAGAGCACTAGATAGCTTTATAACTTTTGTTTTCTTAGGAAACCAGGCTAAGTGCCATGATAAAACTGTTATTTTTGTGTAGTCCATTAAAATGCAGTCCTTTCATTTTATATTTTTTCACATCTGGTGTCCTCATTGATAGGGTATAATGCTATCTTCATTATCTGCATTAAATTTTTATAAATATTCATTTTGATTATAAAATAAAATAATGCAAGTGGTTTTTCAGATAGCTGTCAGAATTATTTTCAGGGCTTTTAAATAATTTTTAGAGGAAACAATATTAAAATGCTGCTGTATAAAAACCTATCCTGCTGATCTTTAGAAATAATCTTGAGAAATAAAACTTTTCAATATAAATTATAATGTTTTTTATTATTTGTGATTGTATACATATATTTCTGTCTCAAATGTGTATATACATATATATATTTGGAAGAGAAATATATACATATATTCGTATATATGAAATATATTTTCATATGTATATTAATTCTCAATTTTCAGTACCAGAATATGATTGGATTATATGTGAAAATTAATTTGATAAAAAGAGACCTAAAAAATCCAAAATGTAAAATCTATAATAGTCTAAGGAAAAAGAAACTTCACACATCAAAACATATACTCACACATATATTATACACATATATTTAATTTGTCATAATAGAATGTCCCAGAATCTAAGAATACCTTCGTAACAAATTAAAGGTCAAAAGTAATGATGTTACAAAGTCATATGCTATATATTCAAATTAGATGGATGGCTCATACCTACAGTCCTAGCACTTTGGGAGGCCGAGGCAGGAGGATCACTTGAGCCCAGAAGTCTGAACCATCCTGAGCAACATAGCAAAACTCTGTCTCTACAAAAAATAGAAAACTTATCGGGGAATGGGGGCACACTCCTGTAGTCCCAGCTACTTGGTAGGCTGAGGCGGGAGGATCACTGGAGCCCAGGAGTTTGAGGTTGCAGTGAGCTATGATGAGACCACTGCACTCTAACCTGGGCAACAGAGTGAGACCCTGTCTCAAAAAGATGTAAATAAAATAAAATAAATAAATTTAGTCAATAAATAATTGAATTGAATTGATTATACCTAACAATAATGTGAACTTCCTTTTCTGAGCATATTAAAATATTATTAAAAATTAATAAAATTAATAAATCACTGCATTTAAATAATAATTATAGAATGCACTCTATATATTATTGCCTAGAAAACCAGATGTATTGTATTTAAATCTCTAGAGAAGCATCACTAGTTTGGTTTTGGAAGGATTAAATATTTTTTAACAACTTGATTGAGGTATAATTGATATAAAAAGCTGTACATATTTAACATATACAATTTGATGAGTTTGGACATATGAATATACCTGTGAAGCCATCATTATAATCAAGGCAATACACATATGCATTACCTTTAAAAGTTTCCTTATGATCTTTTGTTTTTTTTATCACAGTCTCTTCTTTTATTTTATTTATTTATTTATTTATTTATTTATTTATTTTTATTTCAGCATAATATGGGGGTACAGATGTTTAGGTTACATGTGTTTTTATTTGTTTTGTTTTGTTTTTATGGCAAGAATACTTAATATGAGATCTATTGTCATAAAAATTTTAGGCATACAATGAAGTGTTATTAAATGTAGGCACTATAATGATATCTAAAAATTATTCATCTTGCATTACTAAAACTTTAAACACATTGAGCAACTTCCCATTTTCCTCTGTCCCTAGTCCTTGGCAACCACTATTTCATGCTCTGCTTTTATTTTACACTAGATACCTCATACAAGTGAAAACATACAGTGTTTGTACTGATAGCTGGCTTATCTCACTTAGCATGATGTCTTCTAGGTTCAGTTGTGTTATTGTATATGACAGAATTTCTATTGTATTATTTTGCCACATTTTGTTTATTCATTCATCTGTTGATGGATATAGGAGTTGTTTTCATGTATTAGTTGTTGTGAATGATGTTGCAATGAACATGGGAGTACAGATATCTCTCCAAAATTCTAATTTTAAAACTTTTAGATATGTGCTTAACAGTGAGTTTGACAGTTAACATGGTCGTTCTATTTTCAATTTTTGGGATAACCTGTATATTGTTTTCTGTAGCAGTTGCATCATTTTACATTCCTACCAACAGTGCACAAATGTTGCAATTTCTCCACAGCTTCACCAACACTTGTTACCTTTGTTTTTCTGATAATGGTCATCCTAAAAGGAGTGAAGTGATATCCCTTTGTGGTTTTGATTTGCAGTTCTCTGATACTTAGTGATGTTAAGCACCTTTTTATATACTGATCGGCTATTTGCATATCTTCCTTGGATAAATATCTAGTAAAGTCATTTATCCATTTTTTAAAATAGGATTATTAGGGTTTTTAATATATTTTATTTATATTTTTGCTATTGAGTTGTAGGAGCTTATTATATATTTTGGATATTAACCCCTTATGAAATATATGGTTTACAGATATTCTTTTCCATTTCATAGGTTGCATTTTCATCCTGTTGATTGTTTCCCTTGTGCAGAAGCTTTTTAGTTTGATATGGTCTCTCTTGCTTATTTTCGTTTTTGCTGCCTGTGCTTTTGGTGTCATAGCTAAGAAATCATTGCCAAAACCAATGCCAATACCAACGCCAAGAAGCTTCTTCCCTATATTTTCTTCAAGCAGCTTTACAGCTTCTAGTCTTATGTCTAAGTCTTCAATCCATTTTGACCTGATTTTTGTCTATGGTGTTAAGATAGACCAATTTCATTCTTTTGCATGTGGGCATCCAGTTTTCCCAATATTATTTATTGAAGAGACTGTCCTTTCCCCAATGTACATTATTGACACTCTTGTCATGGTCAATTGATCATATACGTTTGGCTTTCATTCTGGAATCTCTATTTTATTCCATCATTATATATGTCTATCTTTATGCCAGTACCATATTGTTTTAATCCCTGTACTCCATAATATATTTTGAAAACAGAAAATGTGATTTCTCCAACTTTGTTCATTCTAAAGGTTGTCTTAGCTATTTTGGTTTTATTGTGGTCCCATATGAATTTTAGGATTTGTTATTCTCGTCTGTTAAAAAAAAAGACATTTGAGATGTTGATGGCAATAACATTAATAGTACTGAATATATAGATCATTTTGGCCAGTATGTGCATTTTAACAATATTAAGACTTCTGATCCATGAATATGAGATGTATTTCCATTTATTTGTGCCTTTAATTTCTTTCACTGATTTGTTTTTGTTTTGTTTTCGGTATAGAAGTCGTTTGTTTCCTTCATCAAGTTTATTTCTAAGTATTTTAATCTTTTTGAGGCTATTTTAAATGAGATTGTTTTCCTAATTTCTTTTTTGGATAGTTTATTGTTAGTGTATAGAAACATGTCTAATTTTTATGTGCTGATTTTTTTTTTTTATTTCAGCATAATATGAGGGTACAGATGTTTAGGTTATGTGTGTTGCCCTTGCCCCCCCTCCCCTCCTCAGTCCAGGTTTCAAATATGTCCATCCCATTGCGTGGTGCACATTGCACTCTTTGTGTACACA